>JANTOQ010120043.1:0-13788 GCA_027564595.1 Bythotiara depressa | reverse complement strand
CCATTAACCATTAACCATTAACCATTAACCATTAACCATTAACCATTAACCATTAACCATTAACCATTAACCATTAAATACTAAACATTACATTAAACGTCCTATTGGAAACCTTTATAATTTTAGGGGGTGTTTTCAGTTTTTATCTAATTTATTTTACCTTAAATTTCCAATAATTAACCCCCCGGAAAGAACAAACTAGCAAAGAAATGACCAATGATTTTATTCCTTTCCGCGGACACTATGTTTTTATTTAGAATGCCTAAGAAGCCTATAGGAATTTTATAAAATTTTCTAAAAAGCTGCTTTTTGTCATAAAAAGAGGGAACTAATTTTCACTTTTAAAAAAGGACAGGGGAGGCTTCCCCCTCCTCCCAACGATAGAAGTTGTTGCTTCGTTGAACCTCTCTAACGCTATATATTTCAAGATCTTTACATTCACGTAAGAAAATGGAATAACCGGAATCAAGTTATTTATCCAACGGATAAGTTATTATTCTTTGTTCACTCCAGTAATAAGAAACAATGTTAGTATTGTATTGATATCTTTTTTGGGGGCAGAACACTGCTTTGAACGGGTATCACTCGTTATACGGTATATTATTTTGTAAACTGTTTGTTTTCTATTTTTTGTATCATGTATTCAGTTTAAATAAATATAGCATAGAAAAGAACATGTTCCATCAGATTTCCTCCCTAAAATTATCCAATTTATTACCATACGTGGGTGAAGAAGGGAAGACGTAAAAACAGTCACTATCTCTACTAGGTGGTATATGGTTCTATTTTAATTAAGCGATCATTCTATTTTGTGATCATGGTGGACTGTCGAAATGTTAAAGTAATAATGAATTATGCCACCTTTTGTTCTTGTCTTTATGCTTGTGATGCTGTATGAGGCTATCAAAGAAATTTCCTTTTCGTCACGTACAATCTTGGAAATAATATTTTAAAAGGCGCCGCAAATACAAAAATTAAATTCTACAAGTCATACGTGTATTTTGTCAGTTTACCAATGACTTACGACTTGCGGATCTTAAGTACTTTGGTATGGTAGGGGCCGTGATAGTTCAGATGGACAATGGGATATCAATGACCTTATAATAGGTCCCTTTCTTGTCTTTGTAACGACATAAATGAAGTAGGTGACTGAAAAAAAGGAGCATTTTCCAGGTGTTTTATGACAAGACATTGTGCGTACGATCTGACTGTCTTAATTAATTAAGCGTTCATTTTATTTTGTGATCATCGGAGATACCGACTGTCGAAATGTCAATGCAATGATGATGAATATCACCTTTTGTTCCTGTCTTTATCATATAACAGCTAGATATTGGATATTATCAATGTCTGGTATCCCTTATAACGAGCTTCAATTATGTGTCTGATTAATTAGCGTAGGAAGTACACGAATGTGTAAGAATAATACGAATAAGTCATTCCTAATTGTAGAGTTATCGTAGCTATATGAGACCTTTGAATTATGATTGATTTATTTCTTACGCGTGTGGAAAAATTTGAGTTTGTGTTTTTACAAATGAGAAAACCTCTTAATTGATTATTTTAAAAGGTATAACAAATACAGCGTGCCAACGATTCCTGCCGGATTATCCTCATTTTATATTACATAGTTTAAAGATTTGGATTTCCCTCTTCTTTCTACTAAGTGCCTTCTGTTATTAATACAAAGAGTTAAGAGCCTTTGAGCTTCTGAGGGAGAGGGTATAATGGACTGAGGGCTCATGTTTTCTAGACCGTCATTGAGTGATGACCGCAGTTCAAGATATTTCAAGAATCCTTGTGATGCGGTATGAGGCTATCAAAGAAATTTCCTTTTCGTCACGTACAATCTTGGAAATAATATCGTAAAAGGCGCCACAAATACAAAAATTAAATTCCTCTAGTCGTAAGTTTACTTTTTCAGTTTACCAATGATTTAACTATTTAATGCATATGCATACCTCCTGGTTATATTAAACTTCCTATTGGTGAACCTTAATACTTTTATGAGTGGTCAGGGGGTGTTATCAGCTTTTATCGTATTTATTTTACATTATATATCCAATAAATATCCACCTGAAAAAAGCAAAATAGCAAAGAAATGACTAATTATTTGTTTTCTTTCCAAGGACACTTTGTATTAAAGAGTTAACAGCTCGCGGATCCGAAGTATTTTCGTAGGGAAGCTAGACAAGGCGAGCCTCTCCGACCTCTTAATATGTCCATTTTTGGTCTTTGCAACTTCATTAATGACGTAGATTACTGGAAGAAAGAGTACTTCCGAAGTGTTGCAGGAAAAGACTATTGTACTTACGATCTGACACGGGTTTCCGTCAACAAACACCCCCATTCTCGTACTTTTCCCAATTTGATTTTAATCCTTTGGCGCCGGTGTCCCCAGAAATTATTAAAATTATTATTCATTTCTTTGCTGTTTTACTTCTTCCAGGGGGTTAATTATTGGAAATAAATTGGAATATAAAGTTTGTAAAAGTAGACAAGACTCCCTGGTTTTACTTAACATTATAAATGTTATAATGATGTCCAGACACTAAAATGTTCATACTGTTGTCTGTTAATAACTGACACTTGAAATTTCAGCTTACCTTATATATATTCAATATATTAAAATACAATATGAACATACAAAAAAATTAAAACCCAAAAAATCTAATTATAAAACAAAGACAAATACAAGAGAAACAGGACAGTACAAAAGAGAAGAAAGTCAATATTCCCTGCAAGGCACCGAAGTGATATTGTCAAGAAACATTGTCTGATATATTAATAGGGAAAGAAAGACAAACAAACAAACCATAGGACAAGCAAAAGATTGCTTTATAACAGTCATTCGTCAAAACGTTTGGATTGTGTAATATATTCAATAACAAGTGAAAGAATAATTTTAGTGGTATTTAACACCTTTAAATCGATATTTTTGCTTATTTTGCGTAGAATATTTATTTAAAATTAGAAATATAAGTTTCCCACCAGAAAAGTCCAAAAATAAAATAAACGTGCTTTAAAAAATATGTTTTGCAAAAAGAGAAATTAATCCTCTTAACGTCTGTACTAACTGTTACTATTGTAGCGAACATTTTTTCCAAAAGATGAGTAAACAAACCCGCCTCACGAGACGTACGTAATCAACTGCAATCTTAATAATTTCTTTGTTTAAATTTTATTAACCCGTAATTTATAAAAACACAACAAATAAAAATACAACGTGGACTACTACAGACACGCTACAGACAAAACAATACAAACACAGAAGACAGCGACTCCCGGAAAGCACAGCTGTGATCTTGCCAGGTACCACTGCCACAAGAAGATCGTAATACTACTAAATAAAATGATAATAAAAAATTATGGAAAGGGTTTAGGTACTTGTAAGTTAGTTTAAAATTAAAGGACCTCTGTAATGATGTATTATGTAGCGACGGGCCTTATCATCATCAAATATACATTTTCTGAAAAATCGAGGCCTATATTTATTCTTTTAACAGTTTTACATGTGATGAAGCATTTTTGTAAACTTTGTTAACTCGATCTCTCATGCTAAAACTCTGATCTAGTAGAACACCGAGGTAATTGTAGCGAGTAGAGATTAATTAATTACAAATTCTATTTGTGGCTGTTTAGATGACGTTCCAAAAAGGACGAACTCAGTTTTATATTTCGTTAAATTTTAGTAAAAGTTATTTAGTATAGACAAATATAATACTGATTAGCTTTCGTTGTTAAGGACATTTTGAATGTCAATAACGTTTTTGTTAGAAAAATATAGTATGATATTTTCAGCATAAAGGTGGATTTCCACTTATCTATTTTGTACTGGGAATGGGAACAGAACAGTAAAAGCGCACAGAACAGGACAGGAAAAATTAATTTTCACTCAACAGTGTACGCAAAATATTTTATTGGCATTGTAAACAAATATGGCGGTTTTCAGTATTGGTATTTAAAAATATATGCAGCATCGACAAAAAATCTTGAGTTTTGATTGGTTGGCCGATTTCCTGTCTCAAAGAGAATCTAAGGAAGAAAGAACAGGAAAGATTTCCTGTGGGACAAGTAAACAAACGGAGTGCGCATGCTCACGTGACATTTTTTCCCGTGTAGTTCCTGTTCCCGGATAAAAATGGACAAGAGGAAATCCAACTTAAAGTAGCATCGTACTCTTATTACTGTTGTGATGTCATTTATCAGCAGTACAAGCAATAATCTTGTGGAAATCCATGCATTATATATTTTCAGTTAGATAAAGTAGAACAATGTTAACAAACTGTGACCTGTTAAAAATATCATCCTGGATCCAATCTATCCCACTGTTGCAAATGTTGTAACTTGGTAATTTTTAAATCAAACGTTTCTGTTGTACTGTTTTACTGTGACAAAAGCCTTCTTAAAGATCATAAATATGTCTTTTTATCTACATTCATCCTACATTCATCGTTTAGTAAGCTAGCAGCCTGTTGTTTATTAACTAAGTTGATATGATTTAAGCAGATTATGTTTTCGCAAGTTGAGAATATAATGCCTTTTCATTCATTTTAGAAAACATTGGTAAGGCGGAGATGGGTCTGTAGTTATCAAGTTATAATTTCTGACATTATTTTTAATTAATACATTAATATCAAAATAATACTAAAAAAAATAAAAACAAGTCAATTATATCAAGAATAACAAAGGTTTAGGAACTTGATAATTGTTGGACAAGTTTGGGCAAAAAGGTGACGTCACAAGATTTCTGATGATGTCATACAATAGTTGTTTGTACCAAATTTTTAAAATTTAGCTAAACAATATCCATACCCCAATTTTTATTTTTTATTTTTTATTATTCGAATTTCCATAAGTCAATTCTGAGTTTGACCGACCCCGGGGTATTATTAACTTTGAATGAAGATATTATATAAAGGTCACCTATACCTAATATGGAATAAGATGTAACGTCACAAAATTGCTTTAAAACAGCCGGTTTGAAAGATTGATAGCTCTGCGAGTAGACAACTCAACTTGTTAGACCAAGAAACAATTTGGAAATTTTAAATGTGGTTATTTTCTCTCTTGGAAAGTTTCAGAATATTGCTCATCTGGTCCGCCATCTTTAAAGTTCTTTATAAATTATAAGCGTTTATGCGGTTTATGCGCATGCACTAATTTACTTGATGATCAATGTACTACGTAACGACAAAACTACCACGTGACGATCAACCTATCATGTAACGTTCAATGAGTGGATCAGAAATAGCAATCACAACAACGCTATCAGCTGTAGCATTATGTGACGTCTATGAATAAAAAACATCTCGAGCAATAATCTCAAGAAATCGATTCATTGGAAAAGATATGTAGAGAATATCTTTACTTTGTTTAATAAATTCCCCCAACGCATCTTCCTGCTTAAACCGACTAAAAAAACTGTCATCCTAATAATAAGCTGACAAGAGAATGCAAAGATAATAGTTTCATGCCCTTTTAGACATTCGCTGAATGAATAATGATACATCGTTTGATTATTCTAATTATGGAGAATAAACTTTTACTAGGCAACACACTAATTGTGATTCTTTTACACCACATAAATATAAATTAAACGTAATTAATACACTATTGAACCGTTGCTGGAAACGGACCCAATTTTCTATGGTGAATATCAGATGTAGCGGTGTTCATCTGTAAACTATCTACAAGAGCTTAAAATGTCGAACAGCGTGATCCGATCCCGCCTGTGACCGACAGTTTCTCTTTGGAGATGTCTCGTTGAGCGGAAGTCCCTATTTTACTTGCAGAGCTGATTAGAAACTTTCGTCGCTCACATGGGAGATTTAAATACAAATATGATTTCGATTGCAAGACCTTCATTAATAATAGTACTTTAAGTACCGAAGAGGTTATCCTGGATAAAATTTCGAAAACAAACAAAATAATAAATTATCTCCGTAATCTTTTCTTTCTTTAATCTCTTTTATCTCCGTAATCTCTTCTTTCTTTAATGGCTATCCTTCTGGTATCATTAATTATCACTTCTACAATTTTGTGTGACGTAAATCAACTTCTGAAAGTAAAGAACTTAGTCCACAAAAACTACCAATTACGCTTATTGTACCTTATCTTGAACTTACTAATTAGCCGAATAAATTTTGGTTGTAGTTCATATTATGGAGTTATTGAACCGAAAATCATTTTTACTCACAAAAATAACATTAAAAGCCACTTCTCTTTTAAAGACAAATTATCAACAACACGAAAATCTAAAGTCGTATTCGAATACTCTTATTGTGATTGAAAGGTCACATATATTGGAAAAAAGAATATTTTGAGGCTCTTTCCAAGTCCGAAATCTTTTCGAGTATCGCTAATCACGCTGATACGCCAAGTCACCGATTACGAGGGACCTTTTTAAAGTTACTGCTGTTACCGCTCCGCTAATGATTACTCACTCAAGATTGAGAACGTAATCCTTCCCTTAACTCTTTGGCGACGGTGTTCCTGGAAATGATTGCTGTTTTGTGTTTTCCAGGGGTTTGATTGTTGGAAATAAAAGGAAACATAAAGCTTGCAAAAGGTGATAAGATTCCCTTAGTTTTCATAAAATTGTAAAGATCTCTAATAGTCCTTTTATAATAAGAAGGTGGTATACCTTCTAGTCATTAAAGAGTTAAGAAACTAAACGTCCCCTTAAGAAATAACGTAAATGTTCATTTCATTAAACATGGGTAAATTCTGTACCCAGAAGAGTTTGAGAACGAGCACAAAAAATGAGGCCTTGTAATGATTTGTTATAATGATTTGCTGCTTATTCGCTATATTCTGCCCTCTTTCTCTTTGTAGATAATACCACAACATGTACTCTTCCGTTTTATAAGAATAGATTTCCATTTCTAATAGTCCATTGATGTGTAGAAAATGTCATAATGCATTTTATAATCAATACGCGTTTATATGGTAGTGCTGTGAAGCAAGCACATAATTCAGTAAAATTTGATTCATATAAGATGTGCACGCGAATAAGCATCACGTAGATT
Source organism: Bythotiara depressa (assembly GCA_027564595.1). Lineage (NCBI taxonomy): Eukaryota > Metazoa > Cnidaria > Hydrozoa > Anthoathecata > Bythotiaridae > Bythotiara > Bythotiara depressa. The sequence goes on along the minus strand of JANTOQ010120043.1, from coordinate 6,757 downwards.
CACTTAGACAACCAACTTCGTTGTTTATTTGTGAAGCATTACAAATAAACTAAACACCAGTAGCCGTCATGTGTATATCAACAATAGGCATCCTCTCTAATTAACACTGCCTTCTGAACGATTGTAAATATATCTCACACTCAATTGCCAATGGTTGGAGCAGTTGTTACACATCCTTTTGTTACTGCGAAACTGCGATATTATGAAAATTAACTGTGTTGTGACAACAACAACTTTAAGGAGGAGGTTTTGCGTGTTGATAAATGAATGGCGAGTCATCTTTAATTATCAACTAATGTGAAACGTTTTTTGGTTTTTACTTGGAAAGATAATCGTAGTGTTTTGTTGACACTTATTAAAAGTTTATAGTTTATTTACATACACATCATTTCACTCCGTTGAATATCTGCTCCCACTCTCATTCTCTGGACTAGAGAGAAAAGTGGGAAAATTCCAATGTGCCTAAAAAGCCGTAATGGGAAGACGCAAGATGTTTTACTAAGAAAAATAACATTATAAAAATAACATTATAGCCATTTCTCTTTTAAAGACAAATTATACGCATCACAAAAGATCGAAAGTCGTATACGAATGCGAGGTCACTTATTTTGGAGAAAATAATATTTTGAGGCTCTTTCCAAGTCGGAACCTTTTTCGATCATCGCTGATCACGTCCATAATACAACTCACTGATTACGAAGGGAACTTTTAAAGGTCAGTGATGTTTCCGCTAATGATTACATCCTCAAGATTGAGTGAGTAAGCCTTCACTGAACTCCTTGTGTATACAAACACTAATCAATACATTTTATGGGAAATGAAGGTCTCAGTAGAAACGTCATACGATAAATGATGTATTCTTTTAGTAAATAAATTCAAATAAAATTAAATTACAGAGTGTTCATATAAGTAACCAGTGGCAACGTTGCATCGTCTAATTCCCACTGTAGAATGTCAATTTCCATATGGAAAACAATATAAAATATACAAAGTGTTTCTCTTTTAAAATACAAAAATAATACTCACTGTTGGCATAAGTAAAATACTGCGATACTCCATAAAGTCAATGAGCAAACGGACACATTGCTACCTGTTATCTCCATTATTACAGGTTTATGTTTCTCATTATCTAAGGAATGCTATCTATCCGCAGATAGTATACTAAGCTAATTATGGTAATTTATTTCTGCATTCACAAATTGTAGTTATTCAACCGTAACAACAACAATAATCCTTAAAATAAAATTCCCTATCCGCAATCCATAAGTAAAATAGAATTAATAGTTTGATGATTAAGTTATCAAGGTTAATTTCGTTGAAAACAATCGACGTTGCTACTGCAAGCAACCACTTTACTGGAATTAGAGAAATAATTTTTTGAATGCAAATCTATTCTACTTAACAAGAAGTATACTGTAGGTCAATTTCCATATTCACTTTCTCGACGCATTTTTCATGCGCTGAAAAATGTAGATTATATACATATATAAATAGCCGGATTTCCAGGTGCGGTCGGGGTGGATTCGAATCGATACTCAACTCCGATACGCTTGCAATACAGCGTTGTCAGCTCGTTAGGAGCCGTCAATTGATCGCATACTGACCTTGGAAAGGCCAGTTAGAGCAATACTTCGCGTATCTCTAATTAAGAGCCACTAATATGCTTTGAATAAACCCCATATATGCTCCGTTACTTACTTTACTTAGTTACTTACTTTACTTAGTTACTTACTTACTAAAACCGTTTTAATTAAGGACGATCATTTTCTCCCACATTGTAAAAGGAAAAATATTTTCAAGTGTTAAAAATACTATCCAAGAAAAGTTTGTGTCAGCTAATCACGGCTATTTGTTTTTGTTAAATGTTGTTCCGTTATACATTTTCAGTGATTGAAAATACTAGTTAAACTGCCTTCTAATAATTAGTAGATGAATGCACGAACATCAGATACATGTTAATAATTAGTAGACGAATGCACGAACATCAGAAGCATAATCATACCCATGCCTCTTGGTTATATCAAACTTCCCATTGGAAATCTTTATCAATTTATGAGGAACCAGGTTGTCGAGTCAGCATTTACCAAAATTATTTTACATTATATTTCCAATAATTAACCACCTGGAAAAAGCAAAATAGCAAATAAATGACCAATTATTTGAATCCTTTCCAAAGACACTATACATTAAAGAGTTAACTCGCTTGGCGACAACTTGAGAAATTGCAATATTGCCAGTTATTAGCTAAGTCCCGCAATCTATTTTGTCCTACAAACAATGTTGAAACTACTTTTCATTCTTGTCAAAGTAATGTTAGAAACAATGTTAAACCATATCCGTAAGGTCCAAAAAATATTATTTCTGCGTTTGTTTTACGTTCAAATTCTCTAATTAAAACTACTCCCGGAGTGTATCAACCCCTACACCCTAATCCCCAAAGTTTTTGCTCATTAAAGTGGTTTTTTGGTAAAGATGTCAGAATAAATATAAAAAATTACAAAACAAGATAAATTATATAATATTCTATACGTTCATTTCTTAATCTACAAAATCAATAGCCTATTTATAGATCCCCTTCCTACACAAAGCTTTTATTCTTTTCAGGCAACGGCTTTAACAATAAAAGTAATATCACGTGAAAATCTGCATAAATACGTTTCACAACAGAAACAACTGACCTTACGGAAATTATCCTATCATATATGGTTTTTCTGAGTTCGTGAAATAGTGTATTTCTTCGTTAGCTGGTGGTCCCTCCTTTCAGGATTCTACTTCAGGTTCAAAGAAATCACAACGGATAGACAATTCTCGAATTTCTGTCTTAACACCCGATCTCACGCTCGCTAAAACTGTGCTTTCTCCGGAATATTTAAAAATTCACTCACTGTGTATTTTTCAGATTTTTCTGAAGACAATGGACAGACGATTTACTGTCATTGTATGGCTGCATAAAATTGTTAAAATTGTGTAGTATTTTGTTGTGAACATGCATAAGCCATTCTAGTCAGTTTACACAAATGAGTCACCTAATTTAGGATATCACGTCCCGTTGATACGGGCCTCTATCATTAGCGTTGCTGCAAATACTTAAGATTTAAGCGTTGGGAAAATTATAATTATTTACAAAAACTATATAGGTGAACAGTAAATGAAAGCAAGGAGAATGTAAAATATGGAGTAGGTGTAAAATGGGGAGGACAGATTTGCTGTTCTAACGTTTCTCACTCTGACCAAATACTTATAATCAAGTGGGCAGCAATTCTTCGATGCATTTACCATTCATCTGACAATGATCGCACGACATGTTTCGCTTAACAATGTTCCCACTACATCCTTCATTAACAAATATCAATGGTTGTTTGCTAATTGAAGTTTTTACTTTACGCAGAACTGACACGTCCGACGACAATAAGTCATCATCACATCCGGATTATCTTCGCATTGTCCTCTTTCTTTCCATTGACTGCAGTAAATTGCATAGACAACGTCATCGCGGCAGCTATCCACTAAACAAAAAAACACGATGTTTATATTTTCTTTATAAGAATACGCACGCACAGGAAACTGAAAACAATTGAAGTAGTCACAGCCACTACAGGTTGCTAATAGCAATACGAGACATGGTGTATTACTTCAGCACGGGAGTAAGTCGTAATTTCATTTATGTTTATATACAACAATTCGCATAATATTCTACAAAAAATTCAGGTGTTATAATATGTTCTAACTATAATGTTTTTCATTTTCACATTTAAACCCTTATTAACCATGGGATTTTTTGACGTTCGAATCGATGGGAAGAGGTGGTGGGTGGGAGTGGGGGAACCAAACCATTTGGCCCACTTATAGAAGAGGCCTTCGTGAATAAATAAGTTATAAATATATGACATGACGTGACTTTACGTTAATAAGACGTAAGATGATGTAATGTGAATGTAAAAAAAATATTTGGTATTAACTATGAAAAGATTATGGTAAAACAAAAATTTTCACGGGGACAAATTGACCACACACAAAAAAAAAGCAAATTTTTATAAATTTTATTTTTCTAAAACCAAAAATAAGATAAAATGTTAGGAAATCTCCCATAAGGCCAAGTTGGCAGCTTTTTTCTGGCTGAGTAAGAAACAATTGAATTAACGGTATAAACTTTAAGCTCAGCCTCACCCCTCACCTCCACCCACACATGGTAAATAGGGAAAATAGATATTAGATAGATCTTTAACAGAACTATGTAGACTTATAAAAAGAAAAGATTTACAAACAGAAAGATTTATAAAAAGAAAGATTTCTACTTACCATCGCACATTTTACATGTTTTCGGACACATGATCCTAATCTGTACACTTTTGATTGCTCTGTGTTTGTAGCAGTCGTAACGAAATCGTCTACACAAGTACGAAGATCTATCCTCGCATACTAAAGAGGGAAACTTAATCCTTTAATTACAGATGTCGCCTGAAATCCAATTCATACTAATTTACTTGATATTTTCTTTTTCCTAGTGTTAATTAGTAGGGATATCAAAAACATAATTGGCATGTTAGACAATAGAAATGCTGCTTTATTCATTTAGTACACAAGCTTACCTCCTGGTTATATTATGCTTCCCATTGGAAACCTTTATAATTTTATTAGCAACCAGTTTTAACCAGATATATTTTACATTATATTTTCAATAACTAATCTCCTGGAAAAGAACAAAATAGTAAAGAAGTAACCATTGATATGATTCTCCCGGATAAACTATGCAGTAAAGGATTTAATAAATTATGAAAAAGCAGTGCGGTGGCGTGAGATCTGATGGTAATACACAAATACAGGATACACACCTTTTTCCGCATTAAAGAACGTTCTATAAAGTACACACAATTGAGATCAAAATATAAGATTTCGACTAACATTCGAAGGACATGGGCGATAAAAGTTAGAAGATAATCATAAGCAAAAACTTCTTTCTCTAATGACTATGATTAGAAATAACAAAGCCCAGTTTGAAAGATCTTAAGGAAGTTCGTGTTTCCGAGAATACGTTTTTATAAGAGTTATGTTAGCATAAATTAGTAGGAATAAACAATCAAGGTGAGAAGTTTGTTGCACTGAAGGACCTTATTTAGTGAGAAATCGTACAAAAACAGAGCTCGTACAATAACCGGTTTTCGACAATGTTTACTCAATACAGTCTAGCTTTTATTGATCTAAAAACATCAGGTACTTGAAACCTCAAAAGGAATCCTGAGATCGTTTGCTAAAATGTAACCACATTCAAAACTCTATCAGAAAAACTTTTCTACGATAATTTTAAAACAATACAATTTATAACCATAGCAAGCGAGTATGGATTTAAACTAAGCGACCGCATTCTAAATGTTTGTTTACATTCCAAAAGGAATTATCTTTCCTTCAAACATGTTCGATTTTGCAAATTCGAAAATTCCTTAATAATATATCGGGAACTAAACAAAAAAGTAAAAAATATCGCATACATTTCTCTGTGTTATTTTAACATTTGGTCAAAAGTTTCGTGCAAGTTTATACAGAAACGAGGACCATATATTCGGAAGATGGTGTATTAGCTGCGGCATAAAAACGGAATTTAATTCGCTTTGTATCAGTATTTATACATGTCATGTAAGATGTTATCTTATTGCGGTTTGTTTTTTCATAAATACAGGTCAGATAAGTTAAATTAATCACGGTGTTAAAGCTGTCAATAAGGATTTTCATTAAGAAGTTTATCATAGACGGAGTATAGATTATGTCTAGGCATTAAAGTCTTAACCCTATAATGCCTGGATACACCTCCCGTCAATTGTAAATTTCCTAATAGTAACGCTTATAGATTTATGAAAGGTTAGGGGGACTTATCGACTTTTACAAACTTTAATTTTGCTTTTATTTCCAATTAGTAATACCGCTAGAAAAAGCAAAACAGCAAATAAATAAATATAGATTTTAAAATTTTGGGGGAGACTGGGAACTATATGGCTAACACCAAGGTGGTATATACGTCACACATACCAACATCAGAAGTTTATATACAGTTTTACATTGAAGAGTGTAATAATTAATTTAGCTGTGTAAGGAACACGCTTTATATTTGAATGTCAAAAGCAACTTTTTTCTAAATTTGTTAAATCTTTACTAACGCGTACATAATACAAGACTTAAACTAACCTGGACACCTTCCATTGATTGGTTTTGATTTGTCCCAACAACATGATCCTTCTCGGGCACATTGTGCTACTATAGAGTTCAGGGAGGGAGCATCCTTTGTACATTTCATGCAGGTTTTCCTACACTTTAGTGCTAACTTTGCTGACCACTTATCAGTATCACACAGTTTGAATTTTTTCAGCCTTTTGCACATTACTGGTTGCCAAGCATCAAAGCATTTTGTCGCCGGTACTTTGCTTGTGTTGTTTTTCTTATCAACTGGCTGACAAAAGTGGCACGTACGAGGACACCGTCTGAGTAAGGAGTCGCGGTAGATTTTACAAAACCCGAGCCCATCGTAAAACGAGCACGGATAATTTGCGGTGTCATAACATTTTTCTAAACAAAAGCAGCTAAGTATATACCAGCGAAACATTAAAAACACACTTCAGTTAATGCAGATAAAACGATTTCAATTATTTAACAAAACACACACTAGATCGTCTTCACATTATATTCGAAGGATATTTGAAAATATACATTATTTGTTCTTATCCCATACAATTAAATATTTATAATAAACGTACCAGGACACCCGGCC
>JANTOQ010119932.1:0-15768 GCA_027564595.1 Bythotiara depressa | reverse complement strand
TGAAAATGCATTATTGATATCACCAAAAGCAGAGTAGTCTGGGAATTGAACTTCTTCAAGTTGATTACATAGATGTTTAGCAGTGTACCTTTTATAACATATGGCTTTAATGGTTTTATGTTTATTTAATTTTAAATGTTGTTTTTTCCATGTACAGAAGATGTGTTGATGATCGGATATTCCGATATCAAGAACACCCGATTGTGATACCATTTCATTTGCGTTTGTCAAAATATGGTCCAGAAGCGTTGATGCTGACTTAGCTAGTCGTGTAGGGAATCTGATAAGTTGTTTTAAGCTATGCATTGAACAGAAATATATATATTGTTTACCAATTACATTGATTGTTTTGAGTGTTTGTCATTCAATATATATATATTTTTGCTCAAGAGATTAAAGTTTAGGTCTCCTAACATATAGACGTCCTGATTATCAAAGTTTTCGGTCTCTGCAATAGAAGCAGACAATTTTTCTATGAAGCTAGTTTGATCTGGAGGTCTGTAGAGAATTACAATCAAAGTAGGTTTACAGTTTGGCAACAAAAGGTCTACAAATATGTTTTCAAAATCTGAAGAAAAACTTTCCCTTATATTGTAGCCTTTGTCCTTCTTTTTATAGCATGCTACTCTACCGCCATGTCTATTTCTATCTGATTGAACTAAATCATATCCATCTATCTTTATTTCACTATCAATAATAGTTTTGTCAAGTTTAGTTTCCGATATACCAATAACTGTGGCATTTGATTTTGAGTCAATTAATCTTAATTCATCAATTTTAGGAAGCAGACTATTTTTATTTAGGTGTATAAAGAAAGGTATACTCTGTAACTTGTTTTTAACATGATGAAGAATCGTAAGATCCGAAATATCGTTATCAATAAAATGTGTTTTTAGTAGATATATATAATACAACACATATATACTAGTTTTTATGTTTATCTATCTATCTATATCTGTCTGTCTATATCTATATATATGTATATAGGAGAGGGTGTGACAGATAAAAACTCAAGAGTTTCCCCAACTAGTTTCCGCCGGCTTGCCGTCTTCAGGGTATCTTGCAAAATGTGTTGTGTTTACATATATGGCGGCGTAATATATAGTTGCTAACTGTTGACGTTACATTAGTATGGCGTTTAATTACAAAGAGGAATTAATTAAAGGTTATTACCCATCTGCACATCAGAAATTTGACAAGTATTTGCACGCGTGGAAACAGATGACAGGGGTTATGTGATTTACAATATGGTAATATAAAATTTACCGGCTAGGACGTCTAGAAAGCCAAACGGATTTATCATGAGTACCTATATGTGAGTGCAAATAAAAGTGATCTAAATTTGCTATTTTGGGGAATAAGGTAAAGCAAAAAATAATGCTTAAAAGAATGTAGTTACCTCGTTAAAGTTTAAAGATATCTTTTTGGTTCTTGTTTTAAAACATGTAAATGGTAGAGTTTTTACTTCGTTTGGAATCAACTAATTCCAAAGATGCGGACCTCGAACGGTTATCGAAAATTGACTATATTTCGTTTTAAAAAATGGCATAAAAAAGGTCGTGTTTGCATATTTTGTATTGTATATGTTTTGCGTTTATGTTAAAAAGACGTTTTGAAAATATTCGGAACAGTTTCGTTTTTGACTTTGTACATAAATAAGAGATTTTTAAAATAATTTAGTTGGAAGACATCTAAGGCGTTTAAGTCTCTTAGCAATGGAGCTGCATGTGTAAATTTGTCTTTGAAGTAAATAATACGCGATGCGTGGTCTTGTCGACGTTGTAGTACCTTTAATTTACTTTTGTTTGTGCTTGCCCAAACAATATTTCCATAGTTTATGTAGCTATGAATAAAGGGAAAATAAAGATGTTTACTACATTTTAAGTTGAGTAAGTGTCTTGCTCTGTATAGCATGCCTAAATCTTTTGAAATTTTACTTTCAATACAGGCTGTGTGATTACGCCAGGTCATATTTTCATCCAGGAGTACTCCTAGAAATTTCATTGTTGTTTCTCTTTCAATATTAATGTTATTGATACTTAGTCGTGGAAGACATAATGGTGTGCGGTCTTTGTAACCTAAAGAGTGAAAAAATATATATTTTGTTTTTGTAATATTTAAAGAAGGTTTGTTTGATTGGTTCCAATATATGAGATGCTTTGTATAAGTCATTTACATAGATCAGAAATAGTAGTGGGTAAGTAGTGGTAAATAGTAGTGGGTAAGCGATAACTATGTATATAACTCACTATTTAGGGGTTGGTGGTCGAGGGTTGGGATGGAAGAAAATCTTTTAAATCGTTTATGAGTTAGGATCTGTGTTAGGGCATATTTCCGTTAAAAAAATAAAGTTTAAAAAAATGCAATAACCCTGACCCAATCAATTCCAATATTAAGTTATGATTATCATTAAAATAGCAACATTTTAATAGTTTATGATTTTCATAAATTTTGTTTAAGTATGGATCCGTAGTGTAGTGGTTAACGCTCTCGCCTTTGACTTGGGAGACCCGGGTTCGATTCCCAGCTAGAGCATAGATTTATATCTTGAATAGAGGTTTACGGATGAGACGTTGGGAAACGTTTCCACGTGGAGGGACCTACTGTCCTCGCGGGGCCACGCCCACATATGTTATATGTTGTGTGCGCCATTAGTACATTAATTGTCCTCGTCAACTAGTGGTGCAGTGTATGTGAGTGTCTGTAAGGTTATAATACCTAACTTGAATAGAAAAAAAAAAAAAAAAAATTAAAATATCTTAACTGGTATGTGTAAAGCTTTCATTTATATCATAACCTTTCTATGCAGTAAGTTTTTCATATGCTGTCTTGCAAGTGGTTACAATAGCTGCATATCTAGTTTAAGTTTACATGATGTCGTAATCTATTTACATACTTATAAACATAACCGTCATGTGCAAAGCTTTCATTTACATCATAAACCTTTTCGATATGCAGTGAGTTTATCATATACTCTATTCTCTCTCGCAAATATAACGTGATATGAGCTGCCACACATGAGAATGTTATGTAATTTTTATAATGTGATTGAACATTTTGTATAACCCACCAATGTATGTGGAAGCGTAAGGATAGATGACATTCACCATACCATGCTGATGCAGAATAACAAAATTGAAACATGCGAACCGGGCGGCTACAATGAGCGTTTAGCATACCGCTGATTGGATAGTACGAACATGAAATTGTGACAACATAACCTGCTCAGGGGACTGGAGATGGCTTGCATGTATGGCTTACTTATTATTATAAAAGACAAATCAAATCGGTTTGAAATTTTACTGCATATACACAGTTGCTCATGGAGCGCAAAATACTTATACAGCACAAGTGCGGTAGTCTGGAAGTGGTTTGAATTCATATTAGGTGTCATGTAAACAGAGCTTTATTTGTAAGAATTCAATCTATTTATTGCACCACGAAAGTTTCTTAAATCAGATTTAAAGTATTCTAATTTAATTTAACAGTTACACAGTTTTCAACCGTGAAAATTAATACAAATGTGAAATTAAAGTTTAGGGTGCCAAATGTTCCAGAGTTTGTATCGAAAAAGAGAGAGAAAATAAGAAAATTAAGTCAAGTTGTATAAATGTTTGTTACACTCCCATGGAAATAGCGTGCTTCTTGCTTTCCTGTGTAATTTTGTTGTTACAAAATTGATAAAATCGACATTTCGTGATTTTCTGCAGGAATTATAATCGCAGTAGACTAGTAGTCCTTTCTCGAATTTTCTGATTTACTTTAGATTCACGACTCGGTGCCAGGCATCTTACTTAGCTCGCCTTCAACGACGTAACGTCATTTAACTGAGCGACTTCATATTTTCTATGATCACAGCTATTCGGTACAGCCATTGATGTTCAAGCATAAAGCGGTTCTTATTTGTTTTTCGAATGAGTGAGTATTTATCACATCAAAGGTTAGGAAGCGAAGAAGGATAATATACAGTAGCGATGAAGAGGAAGGAGGACGTAATGTTCAACAACCCAAGGATATGGATAAGAAAAAATCAAATAACACAAACATCCATGAAATTATGTTTAACGAAAGTAAAATCGTAAGCAAAAATGACGAGGGAGACACATCTTTTTATTTCCTGTGAAAGTGATGACAACGATGACAAATCGAAAATATTCAAATTCCTCACTTCCAAGATTGGACCAAAACGGTCATTGTCAGCAGTGATGAAGATGCACATGAACGTCACACTGACAAAGCGAAAGAAAATATGAAATAAGTCACAAGTTAACAAACAAGTCAGATGTAATTATACTGTCGAGTGACACTGATTTGGAAGAATAACGTTATACATGTGTGATACCATTATCTGTCCTCTACTTAAACACAACCAAATTCCCCGATACCTCATTAACTTCCAACATTTTCTCTGAAGAATGTGTGATAACATGTGATAACATATGATAAGCCTAACAAAAATATGTAGTACGTTTTTTTCCATTCTAGAAATTCGAGTTGAAGACTTAACAAAATTGAAAAAAAAACCTTTTCCCTAGAAAATGTGTGATAACATGAGATAACATGTGATAAGATGTGATAAGATGTGATAAGATGTGATAAGCCTAACAAAAATAGGTGATAAGTTTTTTCCAATCTAGAAACTCGAATTGAAGACTTGTAACAAAATTGAAGAAAAAAACTGTTGTAGTGACTTCTTACACTTCCTTTGTGCTTTTGTGGTACTACAATAAATCCACCTATAATAGAGTTAAGTGTTGAAAAATGTGAACTTAATCTAGTGATCTAGTTACTAGCCTTAAATGTTCTGTGTTCGATCCCCTCCATTGGCCGTACATTTTAGTATCGAATGGTTTTATTTTGTAGGAAGCAGGGACTACTTGTCTTACAATATTGATAAGTAGTTCTCGTAGTTCAAATATCTTCTTTTAATTACGATCAGGTCTGTCCCATAAATCTTACACATGAATGATACTGTAAAATAGATTATTTTGCTACTCCATTGTGTAGGACAGAGTACTCACCTTGTAATAGTCTTTTTGCGTCTTCACAGCGTAATGAGTCAGATGTACATTCGTCCATCATAACGACTTGCGTGTTTTGGTTAATGTTTGCTGCAGAAAATCTACCAACTGGTACAATAGCAGCAATAAACATCGAAGGAATGACACCTAAAATTGTCACATGCATTCAATAACCATAACAGTTCCGGTAACCACATCAATAGTTGATGTTAATTTTAAAGTACCATAAATATCTTCAAAAGGGAAAAAACAACTAGTTTTTCCACTGTCTGGTGGACCAACAAGCATTAATTTTGGCTCCTTCTTGGGAAACTTCTGGTGGAGTAGAATTTCATAATACTTTTGGTAAAATTCCTTCCTCTCTAAAGGGTCAGGAAAACTGTTCTCTATTCCTAAAAGAGAAATCGATCCCAAAATATTACATTTCGGAAGATTTTGTTTTCTGATTTTTAAATACAACATTTTGTAATTTTTTTACCGTTAAGTAAGTGTATGTGAAATGCTACAAATCTATTAAATTAGACAAATAAGTAAACGGATTTTCTTTGATAAATATATCATTATACATATACAAATTTATGAATGGTGTATATTCCAGAAATTAAAAATATAGAAAATAATATACCCTCAATGAATGGCTTTGGGTTATGTACATATCTAGTGAATTCGTACCTTACAAATGCCCGTGGCGAAGAATTTAAACCAGTAGGATTCATTTCAAACCGTTTTTCCTCGATGTTAAAGAAGCAGCCTTTGGGTAACACCTCAATATAATTGTAGTTGACAGTTATAGATTGAATAATCCTACATGCAGGTTCGGATAATAAGTTTATAATTGGATAAACTTGAGAAGCAATATTATCTGCTATTTCCATATTGCCAAGTAGACTCATTATAAAATCCTTCACTGTGCTGCAATAGCTGTAGTTTTCGTGGACTCTGGAATCAATTTATAAACACTGCCTTTAAAAGGAGAACAATTCTGATCCAGCATAGCTCGTCGAACAACATCAACAGCTTGAGAAAATTTCGATGAGGGTTTGATGGAACTACTGATCACAGCTGAATAGAATAAATAAATAAGTAAATAGTTTTTCAAAGTAAATAATTTCAATGAAATACACAAGAAAACATTTATATTTTAAATTTTTTAGAAGAATTGTGAATAAAAAAAGCTTTGGAGCTCTTGGGAGTGATGAGAAAGTAACTCTTACCCTCCTCCTCTTCACTTTCCAACTGAAATTCTATCCCTGTGAATTTAATGCTATCAATACCCTCGGACAATCTTTTTCTAAGGGAAGAGTCAAGCCTCCTTGTAAGAATAACATGCACCGGCTTACGCGACGTTATAGCCACATGGTCCATTTGGTAACCTTGTTCGGATACAGCCTCGCGAACACGACGGGATTTGTTTAACATCATGAGTCGTATCGGTTCTGGTAGTTTATGATCCTTCAAGGTGATAAACAAAAGTGAAGCAGAAGCGTCTGCCGAACTTTCATTTGATTTACCTGTAAAAAGTACAAAAATAACTTGAAAGTTCCACTACCAAAATAATATGTTCTTTATTACACACGGGATAGCGAACTTTAAAAATTTACTAACCTATTCCCTTGATAGATTGATGCATTTAAAAAACGCGACAAATATTAATTAAAAGTTGATAGCGGGTTTCATTGTTTTAGAACTACTCATGCGTGAAAATCTATTTAACTTTTCTCAATACCCCAACGCGGCTATCTTGAGATAAATTCAATAGGTTGAACATCCAGCTTCGCTCTTATATATCCTTGCTTGAACGTTATTGTGTTATTTTCAGAGTTTCTTATACCAAGAGTGTACTGTAGTCATTTTTTAGCTAAAGGAGTTTCTCAAATTTATTTAATATAGCCTGATTGTATGTCGACGTTAATATAATTTCAAAGTTTATAACTATTTTGGAACACAGAAAAATGGTTTTTCTTATATCACCTACTGATATGACCTTTAAAATAGTAATATCATGAGCGAGCGTTTAGTTTAATGCGATTTGGATTCTTATTATTATTTATTTTACATAATTTTTTTTGCGATTCATAATTTAATTTCGTGAATTTGGCCATCCACAAATCTGGACATAATATATCGGCACAAAGCGTGAATTCCATATGTGCTTCGAAAGTGTTTATTGATATAACTAGAGAAAGAATTAAACTTTACCAGCTAACTATTCCAGTTTATCAACGACTTAAGACTCGCGGATCGTAGGTTCTTTGGTAGAAAAGTGATCGTGGCTATGCCGCACGGTTGGACAAGGGGAGTGGTCTTGCTATCCACCCAATTGGTCCATTTAAGACCTTTGTGATGTCATAAAATGTATAGATCAGTTAAATAAGGACAATTCTGGATGTTGTTCAATAAATCACAGTGGCACGTGCGATCCTACGCGGTTTCCTACCATCACCTAATCCAAACTCGTGCAATAGGCACGTAAAAGGAAAGGTGCTAACCCACGAATCAGTATAAAACGCCAAATGTGCCATGATTAATGATCAGTTTTGTAGTGTAGGAGACAATAATCAAATTTTACTTTTATATTTTCTTGTTAGTAAAACAAGTGTTGAACAATGGGATGTATAAAAAAGATATCCAGAGGTTCACCCTATACACACCCACGTACATGAGTATAGGAAAGCGATTCCTTTCTTTCCTTTCTTTTTCTTGAGTGGAACTGTTAATACCAATGCTAATGTGACAGGTGAGAGTAGGCAATATATTATTCCGTGTTAAATTTTGACCTCCGGATTTAAGCTTATAAAACAGTTATTTTGTTTTCTGTCTATATAGCAGTATAGCACGTTTGAAAGGCGAGCAAGGATGTAAAGAAGGCGTAGGCTAGGACAAGCTCTTTTGTACAATAGCTTCTTTCCATACAAAGACCCTAAGGAAACCAGTATTATATATCTTCTCTACTTGTATCTTAAGTCAACGATCTTTTTACTAGTCATTTCCTAGTGGATGGCATTTTGTTTAAAATCACGTTTGCCTCGATAACATTTGTGAGGGTTTGTGGTTTAAAGGAGGATAATAATTATTAAATTGTATTATTTATTGTGATGCGAGCAGTGGGTAAAACGTTACAAAACCAGAAAAAGCCTTATTTCAAAGGGAAAGGTAAATGCTCTTAAAAATTTGTTATTGTTCTATTTTACTGGGGATGTCATTTAAAAAGTTATAGGAAATCCAAGTTATGCGCTTTAAATACCGTAAAAATAGAATCTTTGTTCCTGTGAACCTCGCGAAACAAAACAATAGATTAGATCTTTCCCGAATCTCATGAAACTTTGAAGTTTATTTTTTTCAGATTCAGCTTATGATTCCTTGTCAAAAAATAAGCCTATGCTGAAGATTCCAATGTCACACGGAAACCAGAAGGATTGTTTTCGCTACAGTACGCCAACCGTCAAAGCCTTCTTAATTTCAAACTTTCCATGTTCCATCTCGTATTCATGCGTAAAAATTAACATTTATTTGCATGAACGTGAGGCGGGACATCATACGTGCGAAATTAAGAAGGCTATGACCGTTGATGTAGCATAGCGAAAACAACCATTCTGTTTTATGTATGGTATTGTAATTTTCAGCATAGACTTACATTTTGACAAGAAATCTAAATCTGGTGTCAATTTTAAATAAAATTTAACTTGCAAATTTTCGTGAGATCTGGGAAAGGTCTATTCCTGTCCGTTTGGAAAAGATTGTTGTTTGTATCCGGTTTAAAAAGTTTATTCCCTACAAAACATACGCAAAGGTTTTCTTGTTATATTCAAAGAAGAACACGTATTATGATATAGAGAGTTTTCTTCTAACTAACTAATATTCATGTTTATGAATATATTAATAGTGTCTCGATTAATCAGATCAATGTTTAGATATAACATCTGTTTGGAATTGTTACATGTAATGTTGTTCGTGAAAATATGCTGATCGGTTGAGCAATCTTGTTGGATATTGTTTTCTTGGTTCTACAGTATAGGGGGCTGTAACTTTTGTTCTACAACTCCAATTAACATAATATTTGGCCTGAATATTTGTCTTGATAAGACGTTTACATTTCTGAAAAATCTTTTTTGAAAATTTAAAATATGCTGACGTAAGCAACATTTTGGGAAAACTGTGGCAAATTTTGGAAAATTATAAAATAGAAGTTATTTCAAGTAGAACAATAAAAAATGTACTATAGTATGTAAATGTGATGTTTAGCTAGTTTAGAAGTACAAAAATTCAAAATTACTGCTCATTTGTAGCATAAACATAGATTGTGTGTGAATTTTTTACTCACCTTCAGTTGAGAACATATTAAAATGACCAACATCCCTTCGGCATAATTTAATAATGTTTTTACAATATGTTAATAATTAAAAAATATTAAAAGTCACAAAATTTTAACTCAGACTGACAAAAGGAACTAAAGTTATGACGAAAAAACCGGAGGGGTAGGTAAGATTACCTACCACCCTTAAAATAGGGTTAATTTTCGTTGTTGAACTAATACATAATCCCCAAGTGAGAAGGGTTTGTCAGTTTCCTTGTAGCGTTTATCAACTTATATCTTCATTTGTGTTTTAACGCGTTCATCTTGGTTTGCGATGTTTGCAAGTGCGTTCTATTTGGCTTGTCATTTAGGGAAGGAATTTTTAATCGGAGTTTCTGTTTAAACATGACCTCTGACGGATTAATTTTGGTTGAAGCGTGTGGGGTACTTCGGTAATGTTGAAGGAATTGATACAATGCGGTAATTCAAGGTGTGCGATCAATCAAAGTCGTTCGGAGTGTTTTGTTTAAGCTTCTCATAAAGTTTTCAGCTATAGCGTTAGCTTTAGGATGTAGAGGTGTTATGCGATGGTGTTTGATATTGTGAATTTGCATGTACTGTCTTAGAGCCTCACTCGGAAATGGTATCCCGTTGTCAGACATCACTTTGTACGGTAAGCCATGCGTAGCGAATATTTTTTGTTAAGCTGTCGATTGTCTGCTGTGCGGTAGTTGAAGTTATGACCTCTACTTCAGGGTCTCTAGAGTACTGATCAATCACCACAAGTAAATACTTTTGATTTGGGAATGGACCTAGAAAATCAATATTCAATGTATGCCAAACTGATGGTGGCAAAGGAGTCGGTTGTAGTGGCGGTGGAGAATCAGGTTTTGACGAAGCCTTACAGAGAAGACAAGCCGATAATTTTGATTCAATTTGAGCATCCATTCCTGGAAAATAGATTTTATCACGAAGCAGTGACTTGGTTTTTATTATTCCCAGGTGGTTTCCATGAGCAAGTGAAACCACGTGCTTTCGTAGTGTCGATGGAACTACAATTCTATTTCGACACAAAAGCAACGAATCATCTGGTGACGATAAGTTCATGTGCTATTCGGCGATATATTTTCAGCTCATGTAAATTGCAGTTAATAAATTTCTCATTTTGTTTGTCGAGTAAATGCCATGTGTTTGATTTAATGAGATTGAACAATACTGTAAGTGTAATGTCCTGTTTTGTGTGTTCGCGAATTTCGTCAAGACTGATAGCTACTGGTTTGCATGTTCTAACGCAAAGTTTAAATATGCTTCTGTGACAATACTGGCTATTGAATTATTCGTGGATTAGTGTGGCGGGAACAATAATCGGCAGAGTGAAATTTTCCTTGAATGTGTTTTATGTCGAAGTGGTATTCTTGTAAGCAAAGTGACCAACGTTCTATTCGGAATGGAATTATGGTGTTTGGATTGTTCAACAAGGTAACTAATGGTTTGTGATCAGTTAAAACTGTAAAATGACCACCTAGTAGATAGACAATCATGAAGGATACCGAGACATTCTTCTCTATCTGACTGTATCGTTGCTCTACACTCGTGAAGGTTCTGCTCGAATATGCAATAACCTGATAACCAGTATTATTTTTGGTATGATGTAAAAAAAATAGGACTAAGACCAGTCGGTCCAGCGTCTGTAATTATTGTTGTTTCATTGTTGGTGTTAAAATAAGTCATTATTGGTTTTGAAGATAGCATTTGTTTAAGATGTTCACACCTTTGCTGTTGCATTTCACCCCATTTCCAAAGTACGTTACTTTTTCTTAACTGATGTAAAGAGTTGCTTAATTCTGAATATCGCGGAATGAACCAGCTAAGAATATTTGTCATCCCCTAAAATGAACGTAACTCGCTAATATTTGTTGGAGGTGGCAAATTTATAATGGCATTAACGAATACTGGGACGAATACCCTGACTGGAAAATATAAAACAAAAAAATTCAACACTCTCTGTGTAGATTTCACATTTTGCAAGGTTTAAAGTTAAACTGTAGTCAGAAAATCTTTGTAACACATTTTCCAATGTTAATTCAAGTTCTTTTTTAGTTTCAGCGAATAAAAGTATATTATCTACGATATTTTAACAATGTTTGATACCGCTTAAAACGTGTTCTAGTTTCTTCTGTACTTCCTCCGATGCAGACGTGGTACCAAAATTTAATCGTTTAAAACGGTGGAGACCCTCGTGTGTAGCAAAGGTCGTTACCGAACGGGATTCTTCATCTAATTCAAGTTGCAAAAATGATTTGTTCGTGTCAAGTTTACAAAATAATTTACTTCCGTTCAACAACAAAGAACTCATCTGCAGCAAATCTGTCACCTGACTCAGCGAGGCAATTAATTGTTCCTAGTGATTGAAGGTTTGTGCTTTGTGCATTCTCCCCATATGTAATAAAGGAACGTTTCAATTTTTAAGTTGAAATGGCTTAAATTTTAGTAAATGTTTATAAGTTGATAAGTTTAAAATATTTGTACAACACCCTGTATCTATGAGACAGCTAATTGGTTGACCTTCGATCATACTTTTTGTTTGAAATTTGGCTAGTTTATGAGAAACATTATGTGTGGCGTTAATTTCAACAACAGTAAACAGTTCGGCTTCTAACTCTTGGGTATTTTGCGGATTAGATTGGAAAAGAGAAAAATTCTGAATATACTCTAAATTTGCCTCTTTTATGTCACTATTTACAAAATTGAGTGGACGTGTGCACTCAGCAGGAATTTTGGCATTTTTGCTTCGACAAACACGTGCAAAGTGAAGCTTTCCACAACTCTTGCATGTTTTTCTTTTGGCTGGGCACGAAGAATGATGTGGCCAAGAGTTTCCACAGTTAAAGCATGTTTTCGATGGTGCTTCTTGACACGAAAGATATGAATTTAAATTCCGCTTACCTTCCACGTGTAATTTATTGACTTGATCTTGAAGTTCTTTGAGTTGTGTTTGTAAGACAGTTACATTTTCAGGCTCTTGTTTCACTTGTAATTGTATTTCCAATTCTTTGGATTGGTAATCAACATCTTGTAATAATTTTCCACGTGTTAAAATATCCTGTAATGAAGCATCTCTGTTACTAAAACAAAATTTGCGTAATTTGGAAGAGTTTTGTTCCCAAAATTAACTGTATTTTGATATGTTTAGCTTCGTCATCAAAACCATAACGATTGGCCATTTTACGTAAGCGCGTATAATATGCTTGTAAGCTTTCACCATCTTTTTGAATAGTTTTCTGGAAATTGAAAATTTCAAAGCTGTTATTTGTTCGTGGTTCAAATTAATTTTCTAATGCGGTTATTAATGTATCGTAAGTCTCTCCTGAAGTGTCTAGAGAATCGCGAATATCTTGTAAGTCGAATCCACCAAAATGGAGTACTAAAGCTCTCTTTCTTTTCTCATCTGTAATGTTAAATACAACTAAAAAGTTATCAAATCGCGATATACGCGACGACGTCATCATGACGTATTGATGGGCGCGGTTTATAACTGCTTACCAAATTTCATTGCAACAAAGATTTTGTTGGAATTTCTATTAATCTTTTAATAAAATAAAGTATGAAGTGCTAATAGGAGCAACTAACTGCGGTGTAATGGAGGCAACAATAATATGTTATTTATTTTTAATAAAAAACAACTGGCTTGCAAAAACAGATGTAGGGCCAGAAATAGGTTTTAATGATCATATTTTTGTGCCAAATGCTGATACTTATAAAATAAAGTACGTTGTGCAAAGCACCACCCTCTCCACAGACCCAATTCTGGCAAACGAGATAGTCATCCTTTCCCAACAGTACCGACCAGCGACGGCTTCAGTAGTTACCAAATATCGTTAGTGAGATCATTGGTAAACCGGAATAGTTTAGAATCTTTGTATCTTTGGAAGCTTTTTCGTAACTTGTGGAATACCGCTTCGTTAAATTTGGCACCTCGTTCTACTATAGCATGATAAAAAGAACAGAATCTTTGAAATTGTAAAACATTATAATATTAATCAATAACTACATCCGTAGCTATAGTTGTGAGTGGGATATCATGCAGTGGCCAGGAAATAAAGAAACTAGTAAAAGATGGAATAAACTTATATTATAAATATCGTGAAAAGGTAGGTAACAACGTCTTCAGAACAAAATTGATTATTTGTTCTAGTAGTCGAAGGCCATTTATTTCACATGCTTTAAAGATCGAGCCTGTTATAAGCCAATTATGCGTATTTTATTAGAAGCAGCCAGTAGAGCTCTTCTAAGAAAACGGGTGTTCTTAACCAGGAAGTACGTTTTTGAATCAAGTGATGAGGAGAACTTTCTTAGAAAACATTTTTTTCCCGGGAAGTGCTCCTACCTGTTTCAGAACACCTCCTTTTTCCTAGGAAACGAGGTTGTCTTTGTTAGAATAGTTCATTCTCCTAGGAAGTCAGAAAATTGACAACGCATAGAGCAGCTCAAAATTACCAGGAATAAGACAATTATTTGGTAGAACAGCTCAATTTTCCAGAAAAGTAAAATCTGGTCTTTTGAACAGCTCATTTTATTATTTTATTCTTTATTTAAAGTTGGAGATATACAATAGTAGTTTTATATCAAATATAAAACTAATTTAATCCAACCATATAAAAATTGAAAACAAGAAATATAAGTAACAAACTACTAAATATTTAAGAAATAGGTTTTACATCTGCAAACACATGTTAATTTGTTATTTAGCCTTTTTCTAAAGGTGTATATTGATCGCCACTTTTCACATACTCAGGAAGCTGCGGCAGCCCTAAAGTCAAAGAGGAATTAATTCCTAAAGTGGATTTCCATTTTGGAACAACCAAGGTGTTTCCAGCTCAGATTGCGTGCCTTGTAATTTTCACTTGGAATATGTGATGCGTGATTGGATGGCTTAGCCCATGTAATGGTTGTTGTATACCACAGCCATTAACGTAAATTTTTGTATGAATAGTAACGGAGTTAGTTCTTTTCAGGATGTTTTCAAAGGGTAGCCTGAAATTGTTCAATCTTGCATGCAATGCCCTACGATGTGTCTAATTATTGAGGTTACGAGATTGTTTGTCACAAAACATCCAAATAATAGCGGAATTGTTAAATGGAGACACGGTAAAAGAACTGAATAATAGGTTCGTTTTTTGTTGGGTTAGAAATTTCCTTAATTTCAACAAAGCGTTAGTTTCTTGTATTAGCTTTTTTACATAATGTTTAAATATGAGGACGAAAGGACAGTTTTTCATCAATCTGCTAATAATTTTACAATATTCATACTATAAAGAATTTGAGAACATATTTACTAATATTTTGAATAAACACGCACCATTGAAGACTAAGTTTCTACGTGAAAATAATAGACCACATATCACTAAAGAACTAAGAATGGCTATAATGAAAAGGTCAAGGTTAAAAACCATTACTAACAAATCTAAACGTTTTGAGGATGTTATATTGTTATGTTATATTATGAGCTTTTAAATAATGACTTTAAGTTGAAAAGTAAGTTCCATAAGAAGATTTAAATATGTGGTCACGTACTGAGTTATCTCTGCGTCAGCAAATTATAGACGCCAAAGAAACGTAGTCGTCAATATGAACAAAAAAGCGAAACAATCTTAATTTGATAACATTAATGTATAAGTTCATAATGTAAAAACTTTTGGGAAATTTGTAAACCTCTATTTTCTAATAAAAGTAATGTTATCAATAAAAGAATCCAACTAGTAGAAGATGGAGAGCTTCCAAGTAACGAAAGTGGGATCCCTAGTGTTTTCAAGAACTATTTTATTAGATCACTGCAGGAGCGGATTCAAGGTTCGTCAAGTTCGTCGCTTGACTAAGGTGAAAACCAAAAAGTTCCTGTTAAAAATAATATAAAAACTCTCTCTATTCCATCCATCATTATAAGCTCTGCTGCAAAAATCGGAGAATAGAGTCAGTCTGATAATCAAAATAATATTTAGCCAGATCATGTTTCATTAGCTACGAGAATATATGTTTGCGACGAACTTGCTATATTAATTATATTAAGTTGAGTTTAATGGACGCTGAAAGACGTGTTTTTGTGTGCGATTGTTTTTGAAAGGTTTGTGAAAGCATTTTTGTTTATTTCTAATATGGAAGCTGAAAAGTTTGTTATCGCAACGATACAGGATATAAACAGAAAGAAGAAGAAAGCTGAATTTGACAACATAATAGTAAAAGCAAAAGATGTTACTCCAGATGTTATAAAAACAACGCTTGAAAGTTTAGTTGTAAAATAAGTTTTATATGTTGTAAACAGACGGCGTATTCCAAAACCACCGACCACCGACCAAGGAACCGACCACCGACCACCGATCATTGTCCACCGACCACCGACCACCGACCACCGACCACCGACCACCGACCACCGACCACCGACCACCGACCACCGAC
>JANTOQ010119821.1:0-15771 GCA_027564595.1 Bythotiara depressa | reverse complement strand
AGATAAATAGATAGATAACGCCCCTGGCGTTAAAAAACAGCGTAGATTAAACATACGATGTCTACGCCATCGATGAAATACACCATGGTACTTGGCGATAAGACAATTTGTCTTCTTCAAGTTCCAATCATATATTGTACATAATTTATACCTTTGTAAACAGTGTTATTGCTTAGTCTACTATTATATTTTGAATTCTTTCAAACACTGTAAAACACTTGTATATATTATTAACGACGAAACAAAACTAACAAACAAAACAAACAAACAAACAAACAAACAATACAACGCTATCAATGTTTTCATTGCATAAATTTTCAAACTATTGAGGTTGCACCACCTTTTCAGGCTGGTGACCTTTTCCTTAAAGCGTTTAAAACAAAAAGAATGGGCGTAGCTTTAAATGTGAAACTTGACAGGAACACGTATTTCATTGTATATCCTCATTTCTGTATTCTTATAAGGGAGGTTTATCACTAGATTATAAGGGAGGTTTATCACTAGATTGCTATGCTTGAGTTTATGGAGGCTGACCAAAGTTATGGATACAAATATTATGTTCAGAATTATGAACATCTGCATCGCCTTGCCTTGTAGTAATCATACTTCGCATTTGTTTTCTATGTACGGTATGGAAACAAGGATTCGGGAAACAACAAAGGTCTGGGCACGACACGTATCATCAAGCGGCTTAATTGAATATTAAATCTCATAATATAATTTCATATATAGCTCTTTTTCAATCCCGTATAAAATTACTTTAAAATGAAATCTAAAAGTACAAAATTCCATCATGAAAACGAGGCTATATTATTTAGTTTTATTATATTTTTATGTCATAAACTATTTATTCTAAATATGACAAGAAGTCACAATCCTTGATGTGTGAGATCAGAGACTTTGACGAGACGGCGAGAAATGGAAAACAAATGAAGTAATCACGTGCTATTTGTTTTAAAAAAAGTGCGTTTAATGTAAGCTATTATTTTGAATAGAAAACAAACCTTAATTATTATATACTTCAACTAGATTATGGACTTCTTATACTTCGTAAAAAAATAAATAAAGATTTTTAAAACAAAAAAATAAACAAACCCAAAATACACAGTACAAAAGCAGATATAAAATACATACAAAAATATTTCAAAATAATTTTTATCTACAAATATCACACTTATATCCATGTAGCTAAAAACTCAATTTCTTAAATCATATCATTATAAAAAATTCCCTTTCTATAAAACGAAATCGTTTGAATTCCTCGTCAAAAATCTGATTACTATTTGAAATTTCATGTCTCGTTTATTAGGAAAGTTTCACGCATTTTAAGTTATATAATATTTTTGCACAAAACGAGGCTGTGGATTTATTCGGAAATTTGATCCCTTTTTTCATAGCAGAAAATGCATTAGCAAATGTGGATCCTTATAATGAAACTTCTCATAACTCGTGGTTATTAATGCAAGCTGACTGACGTTTCAATAGAGCATGTTCGGAACAATTTGACCTGACTAAGCGAGAGCAAACTAATGAAGAAAGCTAAACAAGATTTCACCCTATCCTTTCAAGGGAATAGATATATTTTTGAAATTTCACTAGAATTTGCATTTTTATTGACGTTTGATGATTACGTATTGCTGAGGCGCTTCTGAAAACTTGAATATAATGTATTGTTTTATTTTATAGTCCGGAGTCGGCTTTTAACTGGTACCTGCTAGCTAGGCAAAGGAGTTACCTCCGAAAACAGCCAACAGAGGTGTTCTATTAAACAGGTGTTCTAGAGGTGGGTCCGTGCTGGCAAATAGAGCTGTTAAGATTAGATTTTTCCTCTTCTGGAAAATTGAGCTGTTCTAAAAGCAGACAATCTACGTCCTGGCAAAATTGATTTGTTCTAAGAGAGGTGTTGTTTCAGTCTTCCTGGCAATTATAGGTGTTCTAAGAGGAAATGTATCTTTCCTGGTAAGATGAGCTGTTCTAAGAGAAACTATTTTCTGGTAAGAACACCTGTTTTCTTAGAACAGCCCTTTTGACTGCTTCTGTTAAATTCCATGTCTTATATCCACGTGATAAGATGATTAACGACCATTCTACAGACCCGGAAAAAAAATTGTGTAAAGTACAGAGTATAACATAAAACAATGAGCAAACAGTCATATAAAATGTCGCGAGAAGTACATAGAAGACTGTGAAGAAGTGCGCACCAAGTTTAAGTTTAAAAACTTAAATTTGTATGTATGTATAAGAAGAACTACGCACGATATCTGATATGAGGCAGCGCGCACAAAAATGGAAGCAGTGTGTGCACTGTGAGCCTTCTGGGCCATCGTACTAGAGATATAAAAATATCAACTAATATCTACAGCGTACCAAGTTGTCATTCCACATCTCAGGTCAGCATAAGTCTATTAGGAGGGTATTTAGAAAGAAATTCATAAGCTCTCGTCAATGTCTTCATCAATAACTTCATCTTCTTCACCCTCTGAAAAGATAAAAGGATCACAAGTAGTTCTTTCACTTCGTGTTTAATATATGTTTCTAATGCAATGGGTTCTATTTTAAATTACTTAGAAAATTGAAATAAATAAATAAATTAGATTAAATGAGAGAATTAACAAATTATTTTATTACAATAACGAAGGGAAACACCTAGTTGTAAAAATTCACCAAGCTTAAAAACAATAAGGCCAGAACTCGACGAACGAAAAAGTCTTTGTTTGTGACCGGTTTCATCATATTCCTTTCATTTACTTTTCGGATTCATTAACCCGAAGTTGGCGTGGAATATTTTCACTGGTTTTAATTTCCCTAGATATATAATGTGCATATTAACCCTTTAATGCACAGTGCCCCAGGAAAAGAATCAAATTATCGGTCATTTCTTTGCTATTTTACTTTTTCCAGGGCTTAATTATTGGAAATATAATGTAAAATAAAGTGTGTAGAAGCTGATAAAACCCCCTGGTTCCTCATAAAATTATAAAGGTTACCAATGAGATATTTAATATAACCAGGAGGTATGCTTACATGTTATAAATTCTCATGAGTCGGCATGTTTCTAGGTTATATCCACATTTTAAGCCAACTTGACAAACAATAACAGTCCAATAATATTAATAATGACATGAGTTAAATAAACGCACCTGTCCGCAATGTTACTTCTGTTTCAGGCGCAACTATTTTTGCGGCCCAACTTAAAAAGTCATGCTCTTTATGATGTCCTAAACAAATAGAAGAATGAAGTACGGGAATCTACAAATCTACTGTGAAATAGTCGTTAGTGTAAGAACAAAAGCCTGTGAAGTTATAACATGGTTTTATTTACAAACTACACATTGAAATCGTTTAGAAACTGTCATACAGTAACCAACCAATCAACATTTTAACCAACAAAGTATTGGACACTTTATACTAACTCCTAGCCTTCTCCTAATCATACTTTCTAACCTTATTTTCTTCATTCAAATAGAAAAATAAATAAAAAGGTCCTGGGAACGACGGGGTGAATTCAGTTACTTTGGTCGACGCTTCATGAATATCAACAGGAAGTGACATTTTTGGGGGCAAATATATTGTAGGGTATGTTCCTATTTATCAAATCCCCCACTGGTCGTTACAGTACGTATACAGTCAAAGCCTTCTTAATTCCGCACGTGTCATGTCTCGCTTCACGTTCATGCAAAAATTATCAATTTATACGTATGAATACGGGGCTGGAAATGGAAACATTAAAATTAAGAAGGCGTTCAACTTTGGCGTAGTATATCGAAATCAACCCTTCCGATTGTCGTGTGGCATTGACATTTTCAGCATAGGCATATTTCTTGACGAGGAATCTGAATATTTAGTCCGTTTTTTATAATATTAAAAACTTCAAATGTTCTTGAAATTCGGGTTAGTTCTATTATTAGAGCTCATCAACATGGTGGCTGTTATCAATGATAAGCAGCAGTACCCTGATGCTTTACTGATAAATATCTTAACAAATCATTAATCATACTATTTCAACACGAAAATTTTATCTGCAAAACATGGAATAGTTGGCTGGCAATAAGTAATTTTCCCAAAAGAATTAATTCTGTTAGCATTGTTGGAGGATTGCACAAAAAGGTCATTTATGTTAAGACAATTTACAAACACGTACTTTTAATTACACAAAAGATCTTAAGCAGATGTTGTTTACATTTTTCTAGACAACTCCTAAACAAACAAACAAAAACTAAAAAACGTTCAGACCCGAATATATGCTGTGTATATACTGCGAGTTCAAGTTAACTTTTGATTTCTTTAACTTACGGGAGCTTAATTTTTCCTCAAGGTCCGACTGTTGTTTTCTTAGGGTCCCCTTTCTGGGTCCCACTTTTAGATCATGCCCTTTTTACCAAGCAAAAAATCTTAAGCAGATTTACGTGCACACAAACAACAATAACAGCTCTAAGGACGTATGATCACAGAACAGCACTATAACTATATACTCACCTGCATTTAGCCAATTATTTGCAATCCATTTTGTTCCTTTATGGACTACACAACCACCATGCAAACTGTTTCTATCCACTGACCCAGTCCATTCAGTGTCGGGATTAAGAAAATGATTATACCAGAGAACCGCTCGACCTTTCTTTGGTTTTACGACAACTTTTGCTTGTGAGCAATGTGTTGATAAGTCGCACCAGTCCTCCGGACTACCCTAAATGTTAAACAAAGGTGTTTAATCATATTGTATAAAAAGGCCAACTATTTCTTGTTACCTGTATTGAAACTGATATCTTAAATAATATACAATATATGTATACAAATAAATTTGTTGATATGTTCACAACAATGTAATTTTAATACTTTAAAACCAGGAAGAATCCAATTAAACACTACGAACATAAACAAACATATGAAATCTATAAAAAGTCAGGATACAGAGTAGTTTTAATAACGTTTTTATTTCGTTTTATTTTTCTTGCATATTTTTCTCACTTTGATTGGTATAGATATAATTGTACTACAAATATCCAATATACATTATTTGCTAAACATGCTTGAGAACAAGACATGTGTTTATAAATGTAAGTAAATTATTTCTATTTTATTTACCATCAATTAACCATAATTAAAACACCAGGAAATTGAAACAATGAATAACAAGAGTGAGATAACACATTCAGATTATTTAGCAAACTTATAATTTTGATTCTCACTTCGTGTAATTTTATTTAGAAGTAGTCTGGTTCGAGCGGAACGAATTTGTTAGCCCACATAGAAAAAGTACAATCAGAACTTCTATCGCAAGATTCTCCTTAGTAACAATACATTAAGTATGAAGAGGTTACCCTAGTTAATATGGTACAATAAACAATAAAAAAAATTATTTCACTGGATTTAATACACACTGCAATGCTCTCTCTCATTCTTTTTGTATTGACCTTCTTCTTATTACGGTCCCTTTGATTGATAAGAAAGAAATTTCTTTTCCTTTTCATATCATACTTTGCACGGAACCAATTTTCTTACAAACCCTTTTTTGTACACAGATTTATCTAACATTTATCTGTGGAAACTGCAATAATTTTGATACGCTGACACTTTTGGAACTCTCAGTAAATTTGGGATATTTAGTTTATCAGAAATAATGGAGGGAGCTATATAAATCTCTAGCTGTTAAATAAATCAAAGAACGATTAGAGAACAACAGTAGAAGATATGGATTATAGAAACCTTAATTCTTCTATGGTACTGTTTTAACATAGAAATGAAAATAATAGTTACACTCTCTCTGACAAACAATCTGACTCAGAGAAAGTTCCATCATTCTGTAAATAAAATTCTAAATTCTAAATTGCAAGAGAGAGGAAATGAATGGAAAGAAACCTTATATTTTATTATAGTCTTTCTGAATAGGCAACCATTGTCCAGTTGTATTTGGAGCAAGAAGTCAAAAGGACTAATTTCTATAATATATTCTTCAGTTAAAAACAACTCTATGTTGTCTTACCCCACTATCATCAGCAAGCTCATTTTCATATGGATCAACACCAACAACTGGAAAAGCAGTTTCACCACCAGCTTCAGTGTCATCCAAATAAAATAGAACTGTCATAAATCTAGAACATCAAACAAAAGTGCACTTAACAATAATATATAAAAACACCATGGTCTGTCGAACTTAACAATAATATATAAAAACACCATGGTCTGTCGAACTTAGTAAAATCTTTTGCTGCTGATTATTTGAAGAAAATGGTGAGTGGCCCCCTGGTTTTGTATGCTTTAGGATTGAAACTATGTTGTTCTTACTTGATGCTTTAAAAATATTTTCTTTGTTTACATAAATAGCTACTATATTGGGTTGCTAAGCAAGGGATATTATTACGACTCTATAAAGGCCCATAGTTAAGGCAATCAATTAAAAGGCTCTATTTTCCATATTGGACCGCTCAAAATGGCTGCCAGTTAATAAATTAAAAATCCTACATACAGTAAGAATACAAAAAATTAAATAAATTCATAAATAACAACATGATTAAGAAAAGTGATAAAACCATTTTACATATACTTTTGCGTCAAGGAGACCAAGCCATCAACCGGTGTATGGAGTAAAATACATACCAATGGAAAAAGTAAAAAATTATTAAAAAAAAAATAAAAAAATAATGATTATTCATAATTGTATAATTAATTTTTACTTCTTGGAATGTACAATACCACAGACAATATATCTTTCAACTAGGTTCCCGTTAGACCCCATAAACACAGATAGACTCTCGCATGATCTACTACCGGAACTGAGTTGAAACTACTATATAGTAAATTACTTTTCACAACATCCCGGGCTATCAACAATAGCAGGTTTATCACTTCCCTCTAAGCCAGATGAATCCATCCTACCTAATATTGTCTGTTATGGGCTACTCTTTTACGAGCAGCTAGATGCTACTCAGACACCACAAATACAATTCACAATACATACAAACACAAATACAAGATGTCAAACTACCATATAACATTATATAAAAAGTACTTGAAACCAGGAGCTGCGTGGTATTAGAAAAATAAATAATTCAATATAGAGTACAAGAGTATATTTTTATATAAATATAGATAGAATATAACAAGAATGGTGTAGGTGCCAAAAGATTTATAAAGGCAGGTAACAGGTGACAGTGTTTAAACCTGTTGCTTACGCTTTCTCTATATGATTGCACATACAGAAATAAGAAAAAATGGAGACAGACAGAATCTAGCTATGCTAATGTATATATATATATCTATAGCACAAAGACCGCAGCAAGTAACACATCTGCAAGTATTAGATTCTGCAGTCATGACATATCTTTATCATTCTGCAGTCATGACATATCTTTATCATTCTGCAGTCATAACATATCTTTATCATTATGCAGTCATAACATATCTTTATCATTCTGCAGTCATGACATATCTCTTTATCATTCTGCAGTCATGACATATCTCTTTATCAATGATGAGTTCAATTTACATTATTTAATGTTTAATCATTATGAAAAATTACGTTTTAATCGTTTTCCAAATTTTAAAGAAAATGTCTGCAATGCCCCTAAAATGTTGAAAATTGAATAGATATGTTTATTCAATGAAATATAGTATTGTATAGTATTGTATTAAACTATTATTATTCTTACCGACAAGCACTGCAGTCAATATCTGAGTCATTTTGAGCATGATGGACATGACAACATGGACGAAAATCATTTGCATAGTATCTAGGATCACTGTCTAAATGACAATCGTAATGTCCACCTGGTTGGTACTTAACAACCTATAAAAATAAGACATACGTCTGGTACCTGAATATATTTGTCATAGACAATAAATAAATACATCATTATGAACAGAAAAGTATAAAAACCTGTATATCTTAGACATCTTTATAATAAAACTTTAAAATGATTGTGGCTGTTATGGTCACACTAATGACTAAAAGACATAAACTATCTAACACTTTTATGTCATGAGATATAAAACTCACTCTTGGAGTCATCTATAACTTTGTGTCAGTATAAATACGAATAATATAACACCACATGAAGAAACGTTTAATGGAGTGATAAGCAATGTTGAATGTTTTTGTTGCATGAGAATAATAAGCACTAAAATGTCATCATAAAAGAAAAAAAAGAACATACTTTGTTTACTGTTCACTTTGTTTACTGTTCACTACATCTTTTTTTTTTCCTATTCAAGTTAGGTATTAACACCTTACAGACACTCACATACACAACACTGCACCACTAGCTGACGAGGTCAATTAATGTATATTGTTAGAATAGTGGCGCACACAACATATAACATATAGTGGGCGTGGCCCCACGAGGACAGTAGGTCCCTCCACGTGAAAACGTTGCCCAACGTCTCTCCGTAAATCTCTATACAAAATAATTTTTGCTCCAGCCGGGAATCGAACCCGGGATTACTCCATCAAGGGCAAGAGCGTTAACCACTACACTACGGATCCACATCTTGGTATGAGGAGATAACAACTGATGGGATACCAAAGTATGGAGATTGAAAAATATTTTTTAATGCTCTATACACTTTATTTATTTTATATATTTGTCAAATATTTATGCATACAGGATAAACACTTCGGGAAATCTAAAAAAATATGTTGTCAATGTGTGTCCTGTTTAAAAGATCTATAAAATATTTATATGTCATAAAAATTAATAAATTCTATAAGTAGAAATAACATATAAAAAGACTGGAAATACACCCAAAATAATCTAGACAAAACCTTGATGTGTAAAAAATACCACTCAACTACCAAAGACCAAATATAGGCATTAAAAATAATAAAAATGCTTCGTTAGTAAAGACCAAAGTTTTCTGTGCTTCTAATTTCAGTTAGTAGAAACTGGCGCAACATTTTACATGTTTAGAGAGAGAATGTCTCCATTATTGTTTGGGCTAGGGTGGGGTCTTATGAAGAGATTAAAATCCAAAAATAAATGAGCTCTCCACCTCTCCACCTCCACCTATTTTTCTTATTTAGTCTGAATATGTTTCTTACAACAATAGTTAGTTACAGCTTTATGTATAAGGATTCTGTAGTATGTGCGTGTACAAACCTGGAGTGGTTCACTACTTCTGATCATTTCCAATGGCAACCCAGTCACTTTGTGTAATCTATATGAGAAAATGTAGAGGTTATGTTCACATGTTACAGAAGTAGCATATGGATACAATTTTTGGTTGCCAATAATTTTGGGTGGTGAGGTAAACATTATGCTAACTTACCTTTCCAGGAAAAATAATTTCAAAATTGTCCTTTAAAGATTAAATCAGGACTGCATTAGGACAACATAATTGTGTTTAATGGTAATCTTGGTAGGATCAATCATGCTGCTTTATTTTCTTGCTCTGTGTTGATGCATTCCACAAAAGTCACCAAATCTTCCAATTCTGAGGAAAGCAGTTATGTACAAACATGCTGAAAGCAGTGACTTCAGTGCCTAAACTACCTACAATCCTAAAGTCATACGTCATTACGTAAACTGAAAACGTTCACATACGCAACTCTTTATAAATTAAGAATATAACAAAATTCTTACTGGAAACATTGAAAAAGTAAAATAGAAAAGAAAGTGACTAACAATCTGATTCAGTTCCAGTGGATTTAATTTCCACGTGAGCAAGAAACATGCCGAAAACAATTCATTTGTTTTAGTGTTTCAGTATCTTCAATATCAAACAACAATTTATTTTGGCAATCCTGGATCACTAATAATACTTCTATCCTGTGGAGCACTGAATAACACTTCTGTCCTCTTGAATGGGATGGAAATTTTAAGGCAAACAAAAAACGTTTTACACTAACCAAAAATAATTTGCTATAATAATATAGCATTGTACTTACCTGTCTTGTAAAGACCGTAAAACACTATCATTCGAATCTGTTTGTGTCAACCATTGCGTTTCACTAAACCTAGCTTTTGATGCAGGGTTTGCTATCTGACTTTCATTAAGCATCATCACTAACTTAGTGAGATTCTTTAAACGAAATTCCCATGGTTCGATCTTTCCTACAATAAAGATAAGACACGAATTCAGGGACATAACATTATCTTAATATATTTATGAATTAATTAGACTGTGTATAACATGTTTTAATTATAATTTAACCATAATAATAATATGCATCATAAAAAAGAAAACTCAGGAATTGAAATATTTTCTTTTGTTTAGCATCATCACTAACTTGTGAGCGAGGTTTTCTTTATAAGATTTCCACTCCTCAACCTTTGCTATAATACATATCACACAAATAACGACAAGACTTGATTTCACTGCCATATATATTTAGATATTTATGTGTTATTTTATTTATAAATCTACATTTTAAAAGAAAATGTTCTTTTTTTCTTTAATTATTATTGTTGAAGTGTTTATCATAATAATATCAATTAAAAACAAAATATCCGCACACAATCAGCCGTGTATTTTGAAATATGCTCTTTCTACCACTTTTTGTGAAGGTAAATTTCCACTTCCGCATTTTTTTTGCCAACAGCCGAAATAATTTTGTGAGAGAAATTTCCGCATCTTGCTGCATGTGGTATTTAGGTTAGTTATTGGTTAATTCACCAGCATTTCCCATAAAATCCATAATAACGAGTTGAATTTTTCAGTATGATGGAATAGTTTTGAAATGTGTATGTTCAGTAATCATTTTAGCAAGAATTTCCTTCTTTTATAAGTGGAAATCGACTCTACCTCAATACATCTTTTCACATAACAAGAAAAAAAAGTTCTTCTAATAAGCATGGAGTAAATAATAGAATGATTTACTTTTTTTATATGTTACAGAAGCCTATATACTATGGATGTTTTTCATACAATATTTTCTAAATGCTTTCACAAAAATCATCTAATATTGACCATTCCTTGCTATAAATTGCACATATATCTTTTTCAAGCCCTCAATGAATGGATTCTATTGTTTATGATACTGTGTACTACTTGAATTGAATCTCTAAAGTTGATACTTTGTTTAGTGTCCTACTTGGAGAGACCCCACTGTATCACCGCAGTGTTCTACTGAAAATTGGGAACAGATTTCATAAATCATGTGTGATATAATGGTTACTATCTATGGTTACTATGCTTTTTATCTAGACAGATGAGGATCTATTCCTTACAGAAGACCAAACTTCCTTCTACGTTATTTATCATCTAATGCTTACCACTTATGTATCACTATTAAAATCTAAAACAGAAAATTGAAGTTATTTATGAGCCCAAGGAGATTGAAGACTTATTAAAACAGCTTTGCTTTAAATGTTCTAAACTTCATAAAAGGTTGTATAAACCTATCATTTTCTAGGATAACATACAAGATGTCCAGGAGAGTATGGGATGGAACAAATAGAAAGGTTCGTTGACATGTGGACTGATGATCTTGTCTATGAAGTTCATTCTCATTCCTTTATTATTAATTAATAGGGAGATTATGTTCCAGTACCCCTGGTAAGTGCACTTCATATTTTGAAAGAAATGTCTTTAGTTAAGTTTTTATAATAGGGCCCACCATTTAGTATGTAGGCACAAAGTGGGCTGGAGGGAGTTCATAAAAAGCATATATGTGAATGCTGGGAGAAGGGGTAAACTTTGCATACGTACAAAAATACATTTTAGTGAAACTAAAAATATATTCCAATTAGGAAGATTAAATGCAATCAATAAACTTATACAAACTTATACAATTAACCATTTTATATTTTGATAACAAATTTATGTACTGTACTGTTCAAATTCTGACCTTTTATCAAAACTGCCTCAGAAATTAGCAAGCTGTTACAGAAACACATGTTTAGATATTCTTTTTAGCAAACCATTTAATTTCAGGTAATTGTTAATTACAGGACAGAATCCAATTAAATCACCTTGCAAGCCAACTTCAGGTCATTCGATTACATTATAATTGAAAAAAGAATGCAAGGGTCATCTTAGTAGATGAATTTTTAGACAAGGAAAGCATTAAAGAGAGTGTACTTTCATTTTTGTTTTTTCACTGCAAAAGTAGGGAGTCAACAAGGAAATATATTAACATTCTAAATTATCATATCATATACTCACCATCCATATTGAAGTCCATATTTGTCTTCTTCATGCTACAATAAAAAAAGTAGTATAATAAATAAATAAATAAATAAAAATATAATAAATAAATAAATAAATAAATAAATAAATAAATAAATAAATAAATAAATAAATAAATAAATAAGTACTGGAAAGGCACAGATGAGTGACACATTTTTGAAGTGTCATTGTTCTGATTGATAACGTCTCGGTGTAGAATAATTGATTACATAATAGGCCTAATTGAACAAGGCTATCCTTACTAATTTCAACGTAAAAACTCTCTTATTTGCAGGATTATGATTGATTAATGCTCTGGCTGTATTTAAATCTCCTACCAGATTAACTATTTGAACTTTGCCAAGTGGAGGATAAAAATCAGGAGCCCTTTGGCTGTGGATCAACCTCATTAACAGTTGTGTTAAAGGGGAAGGAAACAAAATTAAGAAACTTCTAAGAAAACTTCATTTCATTACATTATAATCAAAATTAAATCATCCTAGCATATTAAAATGTCGCCAGATTAAAAATATTTAGTTATACAAACTTTAAAAACGTGTTCAAAAATCTGACCACTTGAGTTTTTCATGGAGACTGGAACGAGAAAATCAGTTACATCAGAAAGTTCAGAAAGCCTGTTTCGTAAAGGTATTTGATCAACAAAATTAATATTTATTCTGCTTGGTTACATATTCATCGCAATATTCTCCATTTATATATTTAATTTTATTACAATATTTTTTAAATTTATATTCTGCAACAGCATTTAGAGTTGTTATTCTTGTCATATACGTTTTCTATTTTTGTAAGTAAAACATATTTCATGAAATGCCAAAATTGTCATGCTTCACTAACCGATCTCAAGATAACCGGCATCTAATTTTTAATAAGGTATTAACCGAGAAAACAAACAAAGCTCTTCAAATATTTCTCAAAATTGGTCCACTTCTAGTTTAGTTCGCTTCCTATAGAATTGAGTATCTACATCCTACTTGGAGCAATTTGAAGAAGTTTGTTTCCAACATGATCTTAAAGATAGTTATATTTTTATTTTGGTACTGTGAAACACGGCAAATTATTTATATTTAGTTTTCAGAATCACTCTACAATGTATATATTGCCTTCCAGTACTGCTAGGAAGTTCTGTGTATTTTAGTTTACTATATGAATGCATTTAAAATGAAACTACCATCAGTGTATTTGATTGCATATAAACAATCTCGCATCATCGTCAGGGGTAGCATATAGGAAATAAAGATACACTTTAATGACTTTAGTTTTATTTTGACGTTGTTGTTAAGAGCTTTGCCAGACACACAATTATGAATGTGCCAGCCTCTGAAATACATTGATTACCTAAAAACAACGACGATGTAAATTAAACAATAAAGAGGAAAATTAAATTTTGTTAATACAGTAGTCCCCCAGATTTTTTATCACGAACTTTCTCCATGTTTTCATTTCAAATACCGATGAGAATTTATTGATGACTTTTGAACTCATTGCATCATTTTGCTTTGATTATTGGAAGAATAGAATGATGTCTTTTTTCAAAAACATGCACATGTTGCACTCATGTAGAAAACAACATATGTGACTTTTTAAAAAAAGGTATGTATAAAGTTTTACATTGTGGATTACAACGATAAATAATGGAAATTGGAATCAGAAAGCATAAAGAATGTATAAAATCATAACAGACATCGACAAATGAAGGAATTATTAAATAAACATCTTCAACCTCCAACAACTATGTACTCTGGAAAATCATTGTGTCTTGACAACAAGACTTTCCGTGTATGTGAACATTTGTCAACATCTACCACTACACCAGTTTGTACTTCCGATTCTCTGTGGTTCCTCCTGTTCACTATCACTGCAATCATCATCGTTCTTGCTGGAACCACTGTCAGTCTCATTTGTACCAAATTTGACTGAGTCACGTTCGTATGCATTCAGTTTTGTTAATGTCTGTTACAGAGTCTTTACCGGAACTGTCACTGCTTTCTGAAGTGTTTTTATAATTGCTATGTTACACACTGTAAATGTTTAACAAGTTCAGTATGATTATAGTCAGTATATAGTATAGGGTAAATTTTATGCAAGTTGGACATGGAATTGGGAAATTACGGCTAACTTCACTATAAAGATTCTAATGTTTTGAACTTTATGACATCACTTGGTTTCATTAGAACCCAGTACTTTTTATTTTGACACAACCTTTAAAACGTTAGTAAATTTTATAAGTATAATTCAATTTCAGATTCGCTGTACATGTAAAACATGTCAGTTTTAGAATACCATGTAAATTTCTTATTTTTGTTTCCTTCCCCTTTAAGGCTACTGCTTCACACATGTTCAGTATTTTAAAAATATCTTCCTTTGTTCAAATAATTTATATATTTTCTGAATGATATATAATTTCTCTATGTAACTATCTAACTTAGCTTGTTGTAGAAAGTAATAAAAATAAAATATTGAACTTCTTTTATGCAATTAGTCCCCTCCACATCATCAAAAAAAAATGTTTCGAAACTTCATTCTAACCTGAACAAAATGGTGTCTCACTTTTTCTATATCATCTTTTGTTCCATTGTAATTGTGGTATAAGTTGCAACTTACTCATTTTCTTTAGAAATTACTACAGAAAACTCTTTACATGTCAATAAAAATAAAACAACACAATCTAAATGAAAAACGAGACAACGCTTTGTATGTAGCTTAATTTATTATCTCCACAATAAAATCATTTTGGTATTTTCGATAAATATACGGGACTTGGAGCTTTTGGAAGTTACTGTATCGTCTACTTTTCATGTTTCGAGAAATTTTAAATTTTAAGTCATGTTTCAAGAATGTTTATATCTGTTATAAAATGCCTCGTGGCTTTTATTTTGCTTTTTAAAGCTTCTGTTTTATATTAATGAAATCTAATACATGTTTTTATATTTCAAATGAGTAGAATGCAAACACAATCACACAAATACTCAAATTTGTTTATAATCTTTAAAATTTGCATTGTGTAAAAACGTAATAGGATATAGGATAATAGGAAATAATAGGTAAATAGGTAATAGGAAAAGTTAGGAAAAATTATTTATCCTCTTTTTTCACGTAACCTAAATTAAATTGCATACTTCTTATTCAAAATAAATATTACTTATACCTTAGCTTTTATGGGGTACAGAAAAAATATATTGAAAATTTTTGTGATAAATATAATGCTTGCATTGAGCATTACAATTTGGACAACAGTAAACTAATCCAGGAAACCCTCGAAAATTATTATTTCCATTAATACCAATTTTATTTGAATCTTCTCAGGAAAATGCTGAATAGTACCGACTCTTTTTGCAGGCAGAATAATTTATTTATTTATTAATATTTATCCAGGTACATTATAATCAGTGGAAATCACTGTTCTACCTATAAAGACCTGCTAAAAATTACAAAATTTATAAAACGTTAAAATTGATTAAAAATAATATAAATAAGTTTCAAAGTAACAGTAAAATAACGGATAGATTTAAATGAAAATAAAAATTCAAAAATAGGAAACAGAAAATGCAAATGTTGACAATGTAAAAATTTTAAACCAAGGAAAACTGAAAATTGAACTGGAAGTGAAATCATACAAGACTAAGTTTGTCAATGTGAAAAAAAAAA
>JANTOQ010119820.1:10897-25940 GCA_027564595.1 Bythotiara depressa | reverse complement strand
ACCCCATTTGGGGGCTCAGAATGCCCAGTTCATTTTGGAAAAGATTTTTGGCCAGCTAGCGCCACCCAAAATTTTTTTCTGTATTAGGCCCTGGTTCTATGACTATGAAGTCATCCACCCACATCACAATTTTAGGTGTGGATTTTGCTGCATGAAGTTTTATTTTTTTTGTTTTGTGTAGAAACTTTTTAAATATCCGAAATTGTTTTAGGTTAGCAACAACTGTTTATAAAACAATGAAGGAAGAACCTAGAATATGAATTCCATGAATTCCATTATAAATAAACAGGTTGTCTAGATGATGAGTACATCCTAGTATGAACCAGATGTAAACGATAAAGGAAAAGCTATTTATCTTTCTCAATTATGTCTTTCTTGGTAGAATTTTTCCATTGAATGACGAACCTAGAATACGAATCCATTAATTCCATTATAAATAAACATATTGTCTAGACGATGAGTACCTCCTAGTATGAACCAGATGTACACGATATAAAGGAAAAGCCATTTATCTTTCTCAATATGTCGTTCTTTTTAGAGTTTTTCCATTGAAGAAAATAAAATTAAAACAGGATTTATGGTAAATTGGCTGGATTTCCAAATCCCAAAAGCTGTCACAAGTGACTTTTTACTGCACTGTGTTATGATTTTCTAGCTTAAAAAAGCTGTCGCTAAGGTTTTCTACAGAGTTATTAAAGCTATAATGAGTAACTTTTACGGCCATACTAGACAGGTCTTCCTTCTTTCACGTGTAAAATTTTGATTGACGTGATTAGAAAGGATACAAGACTGGTTTCTGTTACAGGCAATACACATCTTGGGAATAAAAAATTATATAAAGAAGCTAATCTCAATTATATTAGCTTTAAGTTGAAGCCAGAAATGTCTTATTTTTTACATGCTGGTTACAAAAATACGTTTGCCACAAAGCAACAACAACAGAGAAGTTAATTATGTTCATAAGCATGAGGTAGTTCACACAGAGCATGAGAACCATGTAGAACATAAGTTCTCTCATCATTCTGGTGGTTGGAACAAGCATCTTAAAATTTTACAATAACTGGCAGGTATTTAATCACAATGCCAGCTTGAACTGACAGAGTATAAAATGAACAAATGTTGTAAAATAAACATAGCGGCATTATATTAACTGTAGTTCATGGATTCCTTATTTGAAAGAGTTAAAGTAAATAAACAAGTTTGAAGAATAACCAAATACATAATCACTGCATTCTGCATCATGGAATTAATTAGAAATTGAACGAACAATTAACTATGAATGGCCTTAGGACTTATCTTTGTACATGTTTGTGTAATTTGAATTGGAATGTAAAAACAAATTATGAAAATAATTTACAGGTTTGTTATAAGAGGTTTACTTATTTGCAAAGTAGACACAATTTTGTATACTGGATGAATTACATTACATTACAAATTGAACTAAAATAATTTAATTACCAGTCACAAACCCTTTTTAAAGGCTGGTTACTCTACTATTTTTTAAAGATTTTTCCCTTAAGCCGATGTTTAAAAAAATCTTAAGTATCTTTTTACATTTCTTCTTCGTTTAAGATTTTTTTTAATCTTACTTTTTGGTACTCTTTTAAATTAAAGGCAAACTTTGATCAAGACAGATGATCTTATTATGGACTGTAGTATCTTTTAGTGCTTCTATAGTAGCTGAGAATGAAAATGATGGGAAAAGAAAGCGGAAACCTGTTTGTGTGGATCACTTTTTAAACAGAAGGGAAGAAAAAAGGATCTCATACTAATTTTAATCCAAGTCTAATGTTAGATGATCAAGAAAAATACAGAAGATATATTCACATGAATAAGGAAACAATTTATGGTGAAGTTAATTCTATAATGCCTGGATATACCTCCTGTTCATTTTAAATTTCCTATTAGAACATTTATAATATTATGAAAAGTCAGGGGGTCTTATCAACATTTAAAACCTTCATTTTCCCTTTTATGTAAACTAACTAACCCCCTGGAAAAAAGCAAACCAGCAAAGAAAAGAAAAGTGTTTTGATTTTTTATTCATTTCCGGCACACCAGTCATTAAAGACTGATAAAAAGTCATATGTGTGACTTAATTCTGCAATTTGATTGCTTCTTCATAGAAATTGGGTGCAAAAACTAGAAAACTTTTCTACTTTTTGTCGGAACGCGCGATTTAATAATTAAAAGGGGATTCTTAAAGCAGTCAGGCGCTTAGCGATTTCAGTGGAAATCAGGCTTAAAGAGTTAAATAAGTTGTTTTTTTGGAATGGTAACTTGTATTTAAAACAGTGTTTTTGTTTCTAAGACTATAAATATAGTCATTCTTTCTTTCTACTAAGAAGTTATTTAACCTTTTAATGCATAATGCCCCCGGAAAGGACTCAAATCGTTGGTCATTCCTTTGTTATTTTGCTTTTCCCAGGGGGTTAATTATTGGAATTAAAATGTAAAATAAATTTAGTAATAAACCGCCTGGTTCTTCATAAAATGATAAAGATGTGATATAACAATGATTATAAATGTTTCCAATGGGAAGTTAACACAACCAGGGGGGTATGCTTATGCATTAAAAGTTTCAAGTTAAATTTCCACCGAAAGACATTCCATGTGGAATAATAAAAATTTATTTTCTGAAAAAGGAATGTGATACTTGTTTTCTGATTCTAATTGGACAAGGCCATTCCATGTGGAATTCTTTCTCTAAAATCTCTGAGTGAAAATTTGAAAAAAAAGAGTGAGTATAGAAAAGGAGCAATGCGAAACTTTTAAAAACAAATCTTATATACAGTATAAAAATTGTACAGTGAAAACAGTGAAAACACAACTTATGCCTTCAGTATTCTAATTAACAAAAGGTGTATTGTTATTAAGGTCATGATTATATATATATATATATGATAAATAGAAATATAAATGTAACAAAAGAAAAACAAGACTAATGGTAGTAATGTGATGTTGCCATGGAAACCTTTCCTTTAACAGCCTTCCCATCACAAGACAAAAAAAATTAAAGAACAATCAATAATTGTATTATAAGTAATATTTAACTATAATAGATATATATGTAAGTATGTATCTATCTACATCAGACAAGACTCCCACTATGCAGGTAAACCAAGGAATTTGATTTTGGTCAGGAAACACCTGGATAAGTTCGAAAATGTTTTAGAAAATCCTTAAAAGTCAGTTTTGCTTAACATTTGTTTTCATTGTACAGTTTCTTCTTAGTAATTGTTGATTTTATATTACTATATTACTGTAAAAAGACTGTCTATTGAAAAGAACCAGCTTTTAATTTTTGTTTGCCTCAACTAGAAGTTGAATTTTTACATGTTTTATGCCAATAATCAGAGAGTTTTATAAAGAAAGACCTGAAAATAAAAGCAAATTTTGTTATAAAGCTTCAGTGAGAACCCTGCAGGTCTCTTTGTAATATAGCTGGGTATAAGATTTTCAAAGAATAAACACTCACTGTCTGTACTATTTATTTCTGTTTTCTGTTTTTCTTCACTATATATATTTTCTCATTTATTTCCTGATTCTAGAGAATACCATTGCTAGGACTACATCTCGTAGAAAAGGCAGCAGCCCCAGAAAACTTTTTGTTATTGAACCTGGAAGTTACGAAGTAAAGAATGATTCGATTGCATCGTCTCCTGAACTCCAGTTAGATGATGATGTGAATGTATGTGATTCAACATTTACATGTGACATTTGTAACACAGACTTGGTGGATGAGAATATTTTGAAAAAGCACAAGATATCGTGTGCAGGTAAAATGGCTGGAAACAGTGATTCTAATGAACACAAGAAAGAAAAACCCTCAATCCTGCATTGTAGTATTTGTGAAGAAACATTCAATTCAGACGAAAGTTTTCAGAGACACCTAGCAGTGCATTGTACTGAACGGCTTTATTCATGCAAGGAATGTGAAAAGTCATTCAGACGTCAATGTAACTTGAACGAACATATTGTGAACTGTCACACTGAGGCAACTTGTGTTACATGCAACACTAAATTCAAGAATAAAAGTGAACTCCATGCACACTTACAGAGTGAACATCCTACTACAGAGAATACAGAGGCTAGGAAACGCACTATTATATGTGATGGATGCAATAAAACGTTCCCTTCTCGAGCAAGCCT
Source organism: Bythotiara depressa (assembly GCA_027564595.1). Lineage (NCBI taxonomy): Eukaryota > Metazoa > Cnidaria > Hydrozoa > Anthoathecata > Bythotiaridae > Bythotiara > Bythotiara depressa. The sequence goes on along the minus strand of JANTOQ010119820.1, from coordinate 21,788 downwards.
GAACAAGCATGCAATTGTTCATTCAGATGAAAGACCATTCTCTTGTGAACTTTGTGAAAAGTCCTTTAAACGCGTAAAAAACCTTAATGAACACCAGAGACGTTGCAGTCGTTCTGCTTCTAATACCACCACTGTTTCGTCAAGTGATTTGTCTGCTGCTACACCAGTTCGATTGTCATGCTCAGTTTGCACGAAAAGTTATCTCAGGCGTTCTGATCTTCGGATGCATGAAAAAATACACGATGGTAGCAACCCGCATTACTGTGCACAATGTGATAAGTATTTCTTAAAAAGAAGTAAACTCCAATACCACTTACAAAGTCACGAACGAAAATTGGAACGTAAGAACAATCACATGACACAGAAGAAGGACAGAGTTGAATACAAGTGTTCAGTTTGCACTAAAGTTTTCCTGGACAAGCGTAACCATAGGATGCATGAAAGGATCCATGCAGGAACAAATCCGTATTATTGCAAAGAGTGTGATCGATATTTTTTAAAACGTGCACATTTAGTACATCATGAAAGGGCAGCTCATTCAAACGAAACTCCTTATGTATGTGATATATGTGGTAAAGCTTTTAAATTTGATGAATCATTAACTAACCACAAAAAAATGCATGCAAGAGAGGCTGCCGGAGGTGGGAGATTTGAATGTTCTACCTGCCAAACACCGTTCAAGTTATTTACTGAGTTAAAGACACATTTATCAAACTCTCCGACATGTACTTCATACCAATGTGATATTTGTGGACAAAAGTTTTTGAAAAACAAACAACTTTCACGTCATAAATATTTGCACACAAAAGAAAAGCCATTCAGCTGCTCTTCGTGTAACCGCTCATTTCCATTTAGATGGGAGCTGAATAAACATGAGCGTGTCCACTCAAAGGAAAAACAATTTGCGTGTGGTCAGTGCACAGAAACATTTGTTGAGAACTGCGACTTGACAAGACACCTCGCGTGGCATGTTACTGGTAAACATGCTAACCAATGTCCTTTGTGTCCACGTGCATTCAAAAAGAAATCCAAACTTCATTTGCATATAAAAGGTGTTCATGAACATATACGAGAATTTGCTTGTGACACCTGTGGAAAAGATTTCCAGCGAAAGCATGACTTGAAAAAGCATTTAAAAGTACATGAAATTGAGAGGGAAAATAGTGAAGATGTCTTGGTGTGTATGATATGTAAACAGAAAGGTTTCACGGAGCAGGGTTTGGAAGAGCACAGCTTGATACACATGCGTGTAGAGTCTGTAGAGAAAATGCTTGACTTAGAGTTACTAAACACAATTAACCAGAGGGCAGATAAACCCAACGAAAAAGATGTTGCTCCAAGGAACATTGGGAAACAATTAAATACATCAAGTAGCTTGTTTTCGGAAGCAGCAGTTCATTGTGAAGATAGAGACTCCCCTAGTGAACAAGTCACAACAAGAGCTAGTATTTTTGCAAGCACAAACTCTAGTGCAGATCATATCGGAGAATCACTTCACTTACCTGCTCTTATTCCTTGTATAAATAATCCACGACAAGCACCCCAGACCTATATGGAGCAGTTACAAGAAGCTGCAAATAGTCACAACCAGCATCTCTTGTCAACAAAACTTGTACACCACAGTATGGAACATACACTACCAGGATTTGCTCATCCCAGGCCCAACATCACTTCACATTCAGTTGGCTCAGTAATTGTTAATGTTCCCATCAAAGCAAATGAGGATGTTTCTGCCATACTTCCAACTGTCACTGCATCATACCCAGACTCACATTCCCACCATCTGTTCAATGTTGAGAAACTGCTGAGTCATGCACATAGCAGTAACTAGCGTAGGATCATGTGTGCATGTCACTACATTGGTAATACCGTTCGCAAATTTGCTAGTTCCAATCTCTTGTTATTATTTGATATAATTTCAAATACCAAAAATATGAACTTTTAAGAAAATGGTACAATTTTGAATACAGATATTTATGGGAATACTGTAAAGTAAATAACTAAAATAACTTAAAAATGGTGAGATATTAGAGAACTATAGCATGAAAGTATTTACTGCATTAATTAAAATTTATTGAAGTCTTCAATTCACATATCCAGCTATCCTTGGTGAAGCTGCCCAGTGTCTAATCTAGAATCACAGTGCAGGGTCCGGTAGAAGAGAAAAAGGGCACTGTTGTGGTCACACTTCCTGAAGATATGCCTCAAATTTAAACATTTTTAATAAAAAGGGCATTTATTTCTTAGAAATTAAGAGGGGCAACTTCAGAAGTTCGGACCTTGTTTGGGGCTAGATTAGGGCCTGTTGCCAGTTTTTTAATTTATGTCGTAAAAAAACTGCACTAGAATTCAATTCTCATGATATTACATGCAGTTTTCAAATGTTTAATTTTTGTATATTTCTTGTAATCCTACTCTGACTGATTTTATATTAATTTTCATTTAATTTGTTTGTATTGTGTGCTTTTACTTGCTTAATTCTTGTATTGTCAATGTTTATGACAAGCATTTTTCTGAAATGTATTGTTGATGTTTCATTGTTTTTGAATGCAAGAGGTCTGTTTACCATGTATCATACATGGAACAATGTTTTCTAGCCTGCTTATACAGGGTTGCCACAGAACCTGCAAAACCTGGAAAAACCTTGTTTTTAAGGAAAACTCACTCAGGAGAAACTCAGGTGATTTTTTTATTTTTAGTGTAAAGATTTTATGTTAGTTATTTATGTAGCGTATTTAACAATTTTTCTTTTTAGAGATGATTAGAAGTAGGAAGAAACTTTAGTAATGTACAAAATGTTCAAGTATTTCTGTATTTCTTTGTATCTTTAAAGTTTAATGTTAATTTTTATGCATATTATCATAGAGTGTAGTTTGCTCATAAAATATATTTTGCTTAAAACTTAAGGGAAAATGTCTCTTGAACTCAAGGAAAAACTTGAACAACTCAGGGAACACTCAAGGAAAAAATAATTGGAAGTTCTGTGGTACACTGTTACTGTATACCATTTTTGTTATACTCATTTGTGAAGTATTGGAGTTTATAACATCAAAATATCTACGGTATAGATTTGCTTCACGGAGCTATGTTATATTATATGGCAATATTCTTTTTTATCTCTTTAATAACAGAATATGATGTGATATACAAACATTGATTTGATTTTATATTGATTGAGTTTAGAAATAGAATTTAGAAATATAGGTTTTTCTTGTGGGTAGAAAATGTGTCTTCCGTTAAAATTTTATTTATTTTCTTTGCATTTACAATACCTGGACTTCTCAGGGAATATTATTTTACTCGGTGAAAGCTATCAATCTCAGGGAATTTCGATTCACTGACAGCAATTATTTTTTCCTGCATTGATTATGTTCATTCTCTTGCAGTATCCAGTGATTTAGTAAACCTCAAGTTTATTATATTTTTAGATATTATATTATACTTATAATATTTATATATATATATAAATGTGTAGAAGAGTTAAACCTTGCACAGATTTAATTAATTAAAAAAATTAAATCATTAATTTATTCTTTAATTATATCTTCATCCCATGAAATATTGTAGGTAACCTAGAGCAGAATTCTATAATATTATAGAATTGCAATCACTTTTAGGATTTCTCAGATATTATCATGTTATACATGAAAGTTTTTTCAAAGAAATTAAAAATATTCTTTGAAAATATCATTCTGGGCATACAGTTTAACAAGAAATAAGGTAACCAACCAGAAGCATATACATTTTTAGACAAAAAATAAGATCATTAGTTTTTTGTCATTGGAAGGAAAGGTCGAATATATAATGACATAAAACTAACGATCTTATTTTTTGTCTGAAAATATATTTGCTTCTGGTTATACCTAATTTATTAAAAATATTCTGATTTAACTAATTTAAATAATCAAACTAGCATACATAAGGAAACAAAAAGAGGTTGAATTTATTTATCTATATACTTAGATCAGAATTAGGATGTTTTTATGAAAGGTATTCACAACAACAGGAGTTTATAGCTTCATGTCTTGGATATTTTTTAACATGTTAATATCTACAAATTCTAACTGCATAAAAGTTTCATGGAATGATTCAGTTGCACTGCCAAGTTATGGGGAAAAGTACATTTTACTCACAATAAAACTTTTACAACTTTTTAGTAAGAGCATTTGGAGCTAAATACTTTAGTGTTTGTTTTATGTTTTTGTTTATTAGATTTCCTACTGTATATGTGATTGGCTGCCAATAAAAATGACCTCAATGGTGATTGGTTTAAAATTGTCCAGACACCAACACAAAATTGTTTTTAATAAACATCTTTTTCATAAAATGACATTTGGAACAAAAAAAAAACACTTATTCTGATTAATTAAAATTGCTGCAATCTTGGTCAATAATTATTGGACTTTTGGCGTTTTATGCTGATTTATGTGTTAGCATGAGATTGGGGTTAGGTGTTGGTGTGAAACTGCATAGGATCATGCGTGCCACTGTGTTTCATAGAAAAACATCTGAAATTGTTGTTATTTCACTGCTACACGTTTTATAATGTCACAAAGGCCTCAAATGGACTAATTGGGAGGATAGTGAGACCACTCACCTTCTCCATCCATGCTGCATAGCCACAGGCAGGAACTTCTCTACCAAAGTATCAAAGATCTGAGCATCTTAACTCATTGGTAGACTACAAATAAAGTAAACTGGGAAAGTTTAATTCTCTCTCTAGTTATATCAATGAACACTTTCTCAGCACTTGTGGAAATCCATTTTTTAATTTTTTGGCGCTTCATTCCAAGATATTCTGACCAAGATTGTGCTTTAATGTGAAAAAATGGTGCAAGATTTTGTAGTGGTTAATTAATTATTGATGATAACAATAAAATAAAACCATTCCATTGTTTTCATATCCGGGAAATAAGACGAAATATTTTTATGGATGTAAAATTTATTTATGACCAATGAAGTGATTATTTTATTGTTTTTGGCTGTCAAACACATTTTAATTATCATAATATGTTTTTGTACATGCATACATACAAACAAAGGCAATTTCTTGGCTATGCGAATAAGTACTTTAAAATTTGCAAATACAGACTTCTCATTTTTTTCTTTCTCTCCTGTGTTTTTCGCGGTGCATTTTCTTATATAATGTTATTTGTGTAAAGATGTGATACTCATTAACACTCACAGTGATATTTAGTTAATACATCTCCTTCAGAGTTATACTAAGAAATTAACTTTGAATTGCATGTACACAAACTGCCTAAGCTACCAAATACTAATATATTTACAACTGCTATTGCAAGGTGGCCTGCCACTGACCCTGAAATTTCTTGAAAACTTGGAGATTTTACTCTATTTTTGTTAACCCTGAAAAAATGATTCACTTTTAGATTTTCATTGTCATTTTAATTAATTTATGGTAATTAGAAGAGATGTAGCTAGTAGTATTTATATTTGTGTTGGGCACCCTGTTTGTTACTTATTAAGTAATGTGTTTATAATTTATGACAATAAAATGTAGTCATTGATATTGTTATGTAATAATGAATTAGATGAACTTGTGATTAGCAGACCTGTTACATTTTATACACCTCTTGAGTGTCACACTGCACATTGTGCTTTTAATTCATAAACAAAACATCTCCATGCTATGTAATCATTACTCGTCTATGAACTCAACTGTGAGAAATACAAAGACTCCTGAAATTCTTATAAAAATTACATTCTCAATAATAATGGGTCATAGTTATAGGGTTGGACGAATCATTTTCAGAAGTGTAGAAATCTTTCATTTTATTTTTATTAATTTATGTTGCTAAAAATGGTCTCTTTTTTAGCTAATCGCAACCCTTTAATTTGATCGCTGATCATGTCTACTTTACCTTAGTTTTTACACATTTGTTTAATGTTAAAAGCATAATGCACCTCAGGGCCATATCCAGAGCAGTTTTGAAGCCGATATACCAGTTTGGGAGTCCACATTCTGGCACCGAAAATAATGATTTCTTCGAATAAAATAATAGAAATGAAACAAGCAACACGACTGCTCATAGAATAAAACAAGCAGGAAGCAAAACAAAATAAACAACAGATAAACCATGTGTGAAGAAATGTGCATGCCTCACAGGTTATGGTGTGCTTCACACTTGTTTCATGTTTCACAATATCTACCATTTTTGTCTTCTTACTTCATTGGATTTATAAAAGAAAATTTGGAAAACAAAGAAAACAAATATCTACCATTTTTATTACTCTCACTTTATTAGATTTATTTTTGAAAAGATAAGTAAACAAAGAAACGTGCATTCACACTGCTGGGGTTCTCATGTGCTTTAGCTAAACTCATCATGGTAAAATAAAAATGGATGATTCATGTGAGGTTCATCTTGTACCCCCGTCTAATAATTTGGTTTACTCCTTTTATAAATGGTAGACTGAAACCTCAAGATATACAGGATACAAACTAATAAATGTGAAGGATTTTGTTTCTAGACTACTCGACCTTTTACATACCACTGATGTAAGAGAATCAACCACTTATTTATTAACATTTCTGAGTTTGTTTTTCAGGAAAATGGCACTTGCTATGGTCAAGAAATACATTTTCCTACAATCTAGAATCATCAAATCCCAAAATTTCCACATCAGCCCTAACCATGGTGCTTCACTAACACTGACTAAGCAGATCACTAAACCGGTGTGCCAAAAAAAACTCTGGATATGGCACTGCACCTTTGTCTTTACTCACATCTGTTTATGCCGAAAGCATAATATACCTTAATGTAACATTCCATAACTCATTTTCAAATTCAGAAGGACAAAATATAAAATATTTTTTTCTGTGTTTTAGCCTGTTTCATGGCAGTTTTAGTTAATAATGTAATTTACATTCCCTGTAAAGTAGATTTACAGGACACATTCTTTAAATTTTGTTTTTCATTCTGTTTACTTCTAAAGTGATAGATTAGAACTTGTCTCAATGATTAGTGACATTGTTTTCGAGGATTGATTTTAGAAACACCGATAATTCAAAAATTATTCTTGAAAGAAAATGTAGGATTAGTTTACAAATGGTCTGATTTCATAAAATAAAATATTAATACTTTTTCGGGAGAATCCTCCAATTTCCCGCTAGGAAAAGATGATGTCGAATATGTGGATCCGTGTATAAAAGCAAATTATTTGTTATTGTTTATTATTCTGTATGCTGCTACATAATTATACTTCGTCATGTGAAGAGTTTGACGAACATTGGATCTGCCTCTGTACCCAAAAAATATAATCAGTGTCGTATCCAGAGTTTTATCCAGAGTGAGGGGTGCTGTTTATATAAGTAAATGAAGTCAGAAATTAATTGATAATCACATCATTATGGTTTTTTTTTAATAGTTGTGGATAGAGATTTATTTTATTTTAAGACACCAACCATATCGGTTCTCATGAGGGCCTAACTCGAAATGTAGCAATAAATAAAATATGGCCCTGATAATATATATTAAAAACCTGTCTGCTACTCTGGCTGCTGATCCACAAGCAGGTACTAAACAGAGAATTTTGTGGATTCAAATAAAAAAACAAACAAATAAGCAAATGAACAGTTTTAAAACAGCAGGTTGGGAGAATTTCTTAAACAATCTTCACATTTGAGCAGCCCTTTAGGGAGACTTAAGTTGTAATTAATTGTGTGTATGTTTGTAATAGATTTATTCATGTATTGAATGTTATCTCCATAGTATTAGGGATACATTGAAAATGTCTAGTTTATGCAAATGTGATATAACAAACCTTTTGGAATGAACATTTTTATATAAAAGCATGTTGCATTTGAATTTGCTTATTTACTATTTTCTGTTGTTATTGAAAATACACAAAAATATTAATGGCGGGCTCTGACGAATTTGTAATGGTACTTATATGTAGATCCATTTTTTCAGCTAATGAACTTGTTACCATTGTCATGAACATCTGGGTTTCTCTCCCACATCCTCCATAAGGGGTGAATAAGAGGGAGGTAAAAGAAACATGTTTAATTTCAATAATAATTTTACTAAAATATAACCTGGAAAATTCAGGGAATTTTGTTTTCAATTTTGTTTTGAATTTGTTTATTTTCTATTTTGTATTGTTATTGAAAACCGGAAAAATACAGTGAAGCTTTTGTTCAAATTAGAGAGGTTTTGGTTTGGGAAGATTTTTTTTTTAAAGTGCTGAAAGTTTTCTAGGTTTTTCCTTATTGTGGGAATAAATATATACATAATATTTTTAGTCACTGGGTGGTGAAGTTTACTCCAGGGGAAGGTTTGATAATTATAATAACACTTGTATGCTCCCTTTTTGTTCTACTACAAGAGTAAGTGTTTAGAAATTACAATTTGAAAAAAAAGAAGTGATCTGTATCTACTTTGCTCTGCCATACGGAAAAATCATGACATCCATTAGAAGTAGACAATGAGATCAAAGGAAAACAAGTATCTGCAGGTGCGCTAGAAATAAACGAATCAATAGAAAAATAGAAAAATCTTACTGCACTTAAAGAAGTTTCGAATTAGAGAGTTTAATTTATAAGAGTTAAGGTCGTTTGCTGGGAGTAGAAAATTTGTTATTGAAAACAGAAAAAATGTTAATGGTAGGCGGTGTGTACTTGTTAAGGGTCAGTCACCAAATAACACCATAACAACATAAGTCTGCCCTGAAATTATCCTCTCAATCCTGGAATATCAATATTTGGTAAATGGTCAATGTGAATGGCAGAAAGTTAGACACTGAACTACCATAGTGGGTTTGTTTCCTTGATTAAATCCCAACATACAGAGAAGGATCCTATATCATTCCCTGGGATGAAGGTGGTCACGAAGACCTGTTCTTAATTTTTAGCATTTCATTGACAAAAAAAACAATGATTAAATGTATAACATTTCTTGAACAAGTATTGGAACACAGGTAGTTTATGTTTACTTGCAAAAACAATGATCGAGCATAATTATTTCATTGATCTTGAAAAGTAATATTGCTAGTTTATTATTGAATACATATAAAAATGTTATATATTTATTCCCACAATTTGGAAAGCCTTTTAGAATATTTTCAGCACATTTGAACAAAACCTTCCCAAATAGAAACCTCTCTAATTTAAACAAAAATACCAGTTCCCTGGAAGTTCGGGATACAGGTTTCTCTATATTTAGACAACAGAAATAATATATATAAGGGAAGGCTTACTTGAACAAGTAGAAAATTTGTCCAATTAAATTGTTTTCCAATTAAAGAAGTTCGGATTAGAGAGGTCACTCTGCATTTTGTATTAAAAGTTAGAAATTTATTTTCTGTATTCCAGCAATATCTTAAAAAAAAAAAAATCAGGTAGAGCTGTAAGGATTTCATCTTGTCGGCAAAATGGATTTCCAGAATCGTGCTGGTGGTAAAACAGGAAGTGGTGGTGTAGCATCATGGTCAGAGACGAATCGAGATCGTAGAGAACGACTCAGACAACTAGCTCTTGAAACAATAGATTTAAATAAGGTATGCTTTGTACAATAAATTAATTTATATTATTTGAAGTTCATTAAAATGCGACAGTTACTAAGAGTTTTAATAAATATAGTTTAATACTTAGTATTCATGGTTTCGCAGAAAAGCGTCTGAAATGGATGCTTAACTGTCAAAAATATTTTTCCAATGACTGGGATCATAACCTACATGGTTATAACACAAGACACAAATTTAAATGAACTGAATAAGATTACTAGGCGACTGAAAGTTGTGGCATGGAAAGTTGATTGTACTGTTAGTTAATAAAATATATGCTGAGGTTGAACTTTTAGGGGATAAAATATCTATTTTTAAAACTTTATTTTTCTGCTCTTGACCCTACACCATAATTGTTTTGACACTATACCTACCCCCCTTTTACTGGTTAGTAAACATAGTATATATAATGCACAGTGTGCCCTGAAAGAATTAAATCATTTGTCATTTCGTTGCTATTATGCTTTTTTCCAGGGGGTTAATTATTGGAATTAAGCCATAATTAGGCTTGTTTTGTTTTAGTACTACCTACTTTTACTGGTTAGTAAAAGTAAACAAAATATGTATTAATTAAAAATAAATTTGGTAAAATCTGCATAATTGATTTTGGGGGCTTTGTGACTTCTTGAAACAATTTTCAAAATCAAATTTAAATACGGTGACATCCGTCAACACCTAACCCCCATTCTCATTATTGACACTTAACCCTTTAACGTTTAGTGTCCCCGGAAAGGAATTAAATCTTACATAATTTCTTTGCTATTTTGATTTTTCCAGGGGGTTAATTATTGGAGATGTAATGTAGAATAATATAGTAAAAACTGATAATACATACCTCCTTGTTTCTCATAAAATTATGAAGGTTTCCAATGGGAAGTTTAATATAACCACGAGGTTTATGCTTTAACATTAACGGGATAAATTGTTACCAGACAACAAAATACTTCTGAGAATGTGAAGACTGATTTTAACTGAAAGCTCGCATACTGAAAAATGTCCGTAAGAAATGAAATATGGTAATATACACTAAATATAAATTCCACTTCAGTGGCCTTAATAAATTTTCTGTTATATTTCGTACAAATGTATGCTAGTTTTTTGTTTTTTTGTAGATCTTTTTTTTTCTTCTGTTGTGTTGTTTTTCTTTTTGCTTTCTTTCTGTTATTTATTTTCAAGTGGCATGGCTAGTAACAATTTTAACTTTTGTGTTTCTTCTTACTTCCAGGATCCATATTTTATGAAGAATCATTTGGGTTCATACGAATGCAAGCTATGTCTAACTCTACATAACAATGAGGTATGTCTAACTCTATATAACAATGAGGTATGTCTAACTCTACATAACAATGAGGTATGTCTAACTCTA
>JANTOQ010119820.1:0-10797 GCA_027564595.1 Bythotiara depressa | reverse complement strand
ATAACAATGAGGTATGTCTAACTCTATATAACAATGACCTGTCTGACCTGTTTGTTTCTGTTTTGCAATTGTGTTATTTATTTATTTGCAATGAAGAAATATATCAATGATAGTAACTCTTTAAAAAGCAGGTATCTCCCAGTATTTCAATTGTCAGATGGTTGATGGATGTTCACATGTTTGGACCAGTCATCCTCAAAATTACCATGACAATAATTGATGTTTTTTTTATTTTTAGGGAAGCTATCTTGCTCATACTCAAGGAAAAAAACATCAACAGAATTTGTAAGTTGTTCTTCTTAGTAAACGGTTTTATATACACGGGTATCCCAACCATTCGTAATTTACAAGCCTGTCATTATCTTATTCTAAATTTATTTTACATTATATTTCCAATAATTAACCCCTGGAAAAAGCAAGATAGTAAAGAAATGACCAATGATTTGATTCTTTTCCGGGGACATGACATTTTGAAATTTCATGTCCTAACTATATTGACTGTTGTTTATCGTTTAGTAACACCCTTGAATGCATAAGCATACCTCCTGGTTATATTGAACCATTGGAAACCTTTATAATTTTATGAGGAACCAGGGGGTCTTATCAGCTTTTATCAAATATATTTTACATTATATTTCCGATAATTTAACCCCCTGGAAAAAGCAAAATAGCAAAGAAATAACCAATGATTTGATTCCTTTCCAGGGTCACTATACATATTAAGGGATTATAATTAATGTGTGATTGAAGTTAAAGAGGATATCAATAGATATTCTGCAAAATAAATTAAGACAGAAATCTAAATGTAAAAAAAATCAACACAACACAGCTCTCAGTTTTTATGTTATTTTTAGTATATACTGTATATTATGTCCAAGTTACATCAGAAGCATGTAACAACATCTTAAATATGTACCAACAGCTCGCCATTAACTCAGTTGCATATTGTTTCTGCGTTGTAAAAATTAAGGAATTAGGCAATATTAAATATGGTATAATCGGTCAAAATGGTCTTTATGGAGAAAAATATAAATTAAAATGCTTTTGGCTATTTATAGCAAATAGGGAAAATTTGACCAAATGTTTAATGGCCTAAAGTTTGTATAAAATGTCAAAATGCACATATACAAGTATTAATAGTGAGAAAGTTATATGAGGTGGAGTATGAAATGTTTATTGACTTTTTTCTTTTCTTTCAACGACATTTACAAAGTAAAAGTGGATTAAAAACACATTCAATACATCCCTTCTTTTCATACAGAAGTGAGGGGTGCTGCTTATATAAATAAATGAAGTCAGAAATAGAGTGATAACCACATGATTATGTTTTTTTTAAAATATGTTGTGGATAGAGATTACTTTTATTTTAAAACACACCAACAATATCGGTTCTCGTAAACTCGAAATGTAGCAATAAATACAATTAATTTGTTTTGTTATGTTTGTTCTGCAGCAAAGTAGATTTTTTAGTTCATATGGGGTCACAGTGCACATTTTCGGGACCGCACTTCGAATGGCACAAAAGTTTTAACAGACATAAACGTTTGGATTTACGGAGTTCTGTGTGAATCGTGTCTACGCATAATAATAATAATAATAATAATCGTATGTTTACGGGCTCCACATTTATAAAGTGTTATGCATCAACCATATATCGTGCTAATGTGCTAGGAGGATAACCATACTTCTAGTATTGTACAACACACTTCTAGTATTGTAAGCTTCTGATATATTCATTATTATACATTCAGTATAATTTTATAAGTGTACGTTTCTTACTTATTTTATTAGTGTACGTTTCTTACTTATTTTAGAGCTCGTCGTGCAGCAAAAGAAGCGAAAGAGGCTCCTTCGCAGCCTGCTCCTGTAAGTGTGATGTTGTGTGTTATTTTATTTTTATTTCCTTGTTTTTTGCCAGTATCGGAAGGGTAATTTTTATAGCTCTTGGTTGGTGCATGCTTTTCTCTTGGCAAACGGTTGTGTTTTCGGTCCAACCTATTTGTTCATCAGGTAAATCCATAATAGCTGACAGTGACAGTTTGTTGTTACTCAACTGTTTTTGTTTTGCTTTTTGTCACCTTGAAGCTTTTAGGAAATAAAAAAATATAGAAATGGCATGGCTGCGCCTGTCTCAACCATGAAGTTTTTGTGTTTGGTTTATTTAATGACCTGGTGTTTAATCCAGGAAAACATTGTTTACTATAAGGAAACAATAAACATATTAGTGTGGGCTGAAATGTAGTGCTGAGGAGTCCCGCGGGATTGTCGTGTTACAAGCATGAAGTAAAGTTTTTATGAATCTACATAATTAGGATTGAAAAAAATGTCTCCAATTTTTTCACCCATGGGATGTATATTTTACAGACCAGACCAGAATGACATCATAAAAGACCAAAAATCCTCATTTCTTGCTCCGTAAACTTTGATAGAAGGCATATATATTCCTGTTTACATGCCCAGAACAGGTGATAATTTTTCATAACAAGTGGTGGATTGCTAGAATTTGGTATTTTACAAGCTAAAAACTGTCTGGTTTGTAAATTATACATCATCTTTCTTTCTTATATATGATCTTCTTGACGTAGTAGAGACACCAAATTTTGTCCAGACATGTATAGTGGCAGAAGAAACTTGCCTGTAAAATGTTACATGTATAGCGGTATTGGGTGGTAATTTACAGACCAGAAAATACATTGTGTAAAATACAGACCAGGCTGTAAAACTTAGTTTGTGTCAAGTTTGAATAAAACTTGTATACTTTTAAATTTTATCAGTACTGATGATGTTGTAGCCTTAATTTGAGTAAGTGTGATCTATGGTAATAGATTACTGTGCACTACCACGGTGTGTAAATTACCATCCTCGTGTCAGTTCCAGCTCAAAAGGTATGAATCAGTTAAATTAAAATGAACAGTTATTGTCATCACAATTTCTCAACATATATCACTTTCAAATACACACAGTGCAATGTTTAGCCTTCATTCTCCTCCTCGTCGTCACTCCAAAGGTGATCTGGCTCATCGTCAGTGTCAGTGAAACAACTAAGTTTTCGGAAGGGATTCTGTTTTGCAACATCTAATTCATGAAGAATTAAGAGAGTGTCTGCTTCTTCGTGACTGTTTCCATCTAGTTGCGGATCAATGTTGTTGATGTTGGACACAGGAGTGGTGTCAAAAGAAACGGCAAAGGCTTTCCGTCCTTTACTAAATGCTTCTACCAAGAACTTTCCCAAGTAGACAGTCAAATCTTGTTTTGTTCGTATATGCGACAGGAATTTCTTCAGCGTTATGTTTTTCAAAGAAGTATCATCATGAACTTCGTACTGTACTGGAACATGTTTACTCTGTTTTTCCAGAGTGATTCCCTTTAAAGAATTATCAATATAGCGATCAAATATGATACATACTTCTTCAGCATCGGATGATTCTTCTTGTACAATGTTGAAGAAGGCTTCTGCAAATTGTTGGCAGTTCTAGATAGCCGGACCCAACTTGATGCGGTTAACTACAACCATGTCATCGAACAGTATCACTTGCTCCGTGTTCAACACATCTAAACCAGGATTAGTCACTTGATTTGGATTATTTTCTTTGGTAGAATCATGGATGATCTCTTCAATTTTGTGCATGACAGTTGCTTTATCTGATCCTAATAAGAGCTGTCCATCGCTGGAAAACATGGATCGTGGAACTACGGAAAATTCATAGTTACCTAAGTACCTTTGCAGATCTATCTCCGCTATTTTCCTGGATATAATTTTGAAGCGATTCATAAAAGTTCTTTCCTCCTTCAATGTCACTACTCTATCTTGAAGCTTAACTTTTACAGTTCGTTTCGTGGCCATGAATGTTGGAAGCTTTCTTTGTGTCATCTGATCCCATATTGATTTACTTCCTTCAAGTCTCTCTGTTCGGAATGTGTCATACAGCTTCTGCCCTTCCGTTGCATGGTTTAGGAATTCTTTTGCTGTAACTTCAGGTAAGACAACTTTCGAGATGATGTTATGGACAGATTGCGACTTTTCAAAATTTGTGTCATGAATTACATCACCAATAACATTCAGAGACTTGGGCATCCAGTTGTACTACATTATTAGTCTAAATTATTGAATTTGAAATATAGAGCTTGTCAGATAACAATAATTACAATATAATATGTACACCCATGTTTTCCCGACCCACACATGTAATTTACAGGTTTGGGTAGGGAAAAACACCGATGTAAATATTATACCCAAAGAACAGAACTATTCAAGAGGCTACATGAATTAAAGCTAATCTTAAGTAATTCTATCCGTTTTGACAAACTCACTCATTGAAGTAATTAAGGTAATTACGCCTATCAAATACAGCTAATTTTTGAATAGACAACAATAAAAATAACTTATAGCTTATTGATATGACATTGATATGATATTGATGCAGCAATTGCAAAAGCATTGGCTGAATGCTTTAAATAAGGCTAGAAACAGGTCATATTTATGACAATGTTGGCTATATCCATCAAACAACAACAAGTTATTTTACTGACTTGTCTGTAATTTACAGACCACCAAGATTGTCTAATAATCCAGAACTTAAAGAAAACATTGTCTACCTGAAGTGGTACATATATTAGTACTCGCATAATAGGAGAATGTGCAAAGTTTCGTGAAACTTTGACACACGGTTCAGACTTGACATTCCAGTCTGTATTTTACAACAAAAATCAATCTGGTATGTAAAATACCACTGAATGCTCTGATTGGGGTAAGAGTTTTTAAGCAATGTGGTACTTCCATTACACATATCAGACCAAAATTTGGTGTCTCTAGCGTAATGAGAAGTCTTCTTTTCAAACTGTGCGTATGTGCGTAATTTGCAGACCAGAATTTTTCCTAAATACTCTAAAAGTGTGCCTCGTTTTACATTTACTATATCTAATTATCTAGAGCCTATCTGGGCTGGTTTTCATGCAGAAATTTTGTCGTCAAGGTTATTTCCCATGGGTTTACACCTAATTTTCAGACCATTTTGATGCCATTTTGATCTGGTCAGTAAAATACACACCCGGCAGGTGAAAAAATTGGAGACATTTTTTTTTGCTCTTTACTACCTGGAGAACAACACAAAAAAGAAAGATTGCTTGTAACACTTCAGTCCTACGGGTTTTCATTTCAGTCCACACTATATTCCCCTTATTCGAGATAAAGTTAGGAGAAAATGCGATTGTAATCAAGCAAACATAAATATTAGCATGTAATTTTATTAATAAAGATTTGTTTTACCTTTTTTTTTTCATGAATAATATTGAGTATAATTTAATTCTTGTAGGAGAAGCAGAAAGTATCAGTGAAAAAATTCGTTAAAATTGGACGTCCTGGTTATAAAGGTAAATATATATATATTATTTTATCTACTAGTTGTTCTCTTTATTCATGTAATATTTTACGTCTTCGATCTATTAACAAATTTACGGAGCAATGTTGAGCAACTGTTGGACTTCATATTTACTGTTTCAGCTCACGTTGAACTAGCAGCTCGTAGGTTACAAGTTCGGAAGATGTCCTCTTCGCGATATCTATAGATCTTGTTTAGGTGTTGTGTACTCTACAAGTAATATTAGTAAATAATCTATTCCATTTGTTGCACATTCATTCACCTCCAGGAACATATTAGCAAACTAACACGTGAATTATTTTTAGCACTGGAATTTCTTCTTTGCTATAGAATATAGGATGTTTAGTCAAATGACCCTCTGAAAAAAGACATGAAATTTATGCTACCCCCTGAAAAGTAGTAGTTTACCTCAGGAAAGTTCGAACCTACCTTTACCTCTACGGGGGATGCATCTATAGATACAAAATAGAACAACCCATTGCGCTGTGGTTCAGTCCTGTTATTCATGGTGCTAGAAATCCATTGTGCTGACTTTGTATTGTGTATTATTTTAGTGACAAAACAAAGGGACGGGGACAGCGGTCAGCATAGTCTGCTGTTTCAGGTAATCATCATTTCTACATGCTCAGTCCTGGAATTTGAAAATAGCCGCCTGGAATGTTGTTGAAATTTGAAAAGAATCATGGAAAAGTTTTTTTTATGTTGATTTTCTATGTTGATTTTTAACATAGCATTTCTTCTCTTTTAGATAAATAAATAAATAAAATACTAAATAGTAACTAGTTGTTAAATATGAAGATAATATGATTAGGTTAAACACACAGTAAGGAGATAGTATGATATTCTCTAAATTTTTTGACTATGTTGATGGCAACACGTTTTTTCTGTGGGTAACTTCAAAATTTGCTTGAAAAGTCCTGGAATTTTATAAAAAATACCCCAAAAGTCCTGGAATTTAATCTGTAAAAGTCCTGGAAATATGTAAAAAATGTCCTCGAAAGTCCTGGAATTTGAGTTTATTTTTTGATGGCAACACTGATACTACGTACGCATAAAGAACTCAATTTTATCAGGTGTGTCTCATGATGACTAGTGGGATGGAAAATATGTTTAGGAATTGGTTTAGATCTCTCTAGAATAGGTATATTTCAGAACCGGTGGATGGACAGATTTTAATAGAACACGAGTACATCACCACGTGATATGTTTGTGAATGCTAGTTTCTCGAAATACAAACATGATTCGAGTGTTGTGTAATACACACACATCTATGTACGCCGTTATAACCCTTTAATGCATTGGTGTCCCCAGGAAGGAATCAAATCATCGGTGATTTCTTTGCTATTTTGCTTTTTCCAGGGGCTTAATTACTGGAATGGAAAAGTAATGTAAAATAAATTTGGTTAAAGCTGTTAAGGCCTGGTTCCTCATAAAGTTATAAAGGTTTCCGATGGGACGTTTAATATAACCAGGAGGCGTGGTTATGCATTATAAAAAAACTGATAAGACCCCCTGGTTGATCATAAAGTTATGTGTGCTTGTACATTAAAGGTCTCGTTGAGTAGATCAATAGAAGATACATGAGATGACTTGCAGAATATTTGTGGTTTCTGGATAAACTTATATTCTTTCTTATATTGTGTATTTGTTTATATTGTAGATTGATTACCCTGAGATAGCAGAGGGTGAACCAAAACATCGCTTTATGTCAGCCTATGAACAGCGGATCGAACCACCGGATAAAGCATGGCAGTATCTACTGGTAGCAGCTGAACCATACGAAACAATTGGTTTCAAGGCTAGTCTGTTTATATTAGTCTACTGATCTCCTTTTTGATGTATGTATGAGGTGTCCAGAGTCCATAAACCATCAAGAGGATTCAGTCAACGCGCTTTCTGCAGTTTAGCATATTTAAAACAAAACCAAAGCAAATTTCTTTACGTTTGGAAGAAGATATACTTCTTTCTAGCCTTTATCCGTAGTAATCACGAAAACCTGCTCTTTTAACAAGTTTCCACACATGTTTTTGTTTCTTTTTTTAACTTAGGAAATGATATTGTAGATCCTTTACTTTACGGCAAAATAAAAATAAACGATTCAAACGTAGCTATTTCTGTTGTAGTTAATGAACGAAATAGTTATCTTATTAGGTAAGCGCTGCACTTGAAGGTCAATAGCTCCATAGTCTTGTGTGGAGATGAATACATAAATACATGAAACATGTCTTCCCTGAATGTTGCGAAAATTTACCACAGCTTTTTCTTCCTATATTTATTTATACTCATGATGCAAATACCACACATGATCGGTTGATAATATAATATACGCAATGTTATGGAAAACAGGAACGAGGCTGGAAATCGAAAAGACAGTCCAGTGGTAGTAACACGCAGAGACTTTATGTATACAGTTAACTGAAATTCGCATTTCTAGTAAAAAGGTTTGTGGTCTGCAATAATTATTGTAATTTCTGCTTTAGGTCCCAAGCAGAGAAATCGACAAAAGTGAGCAGAAATTCTGGACATACTGGAACAAGGAAACTAAACAGGTTAGTTAACAATGTATATCACATGAGAACGCAAGATTCGTGCATCAGTTAATGCAATCACAAGGAAACTAAACAGGTTATTTAACGATGTATATCACATCAGAACGCAAGATTCATACATCAGTTAATGCAGTCACATCTACTTCTTAGTATTAAACGCGTGTTTGTTAGAGATCACACAGTATCAACACCGTGCAGCGAAGAAGCACTTTTCTTTTCAGAAACTGTTTATGCAAAATCCTTGACGCATTCAAGTTTGAGAATATATAAAAAAGTATATGTTCCTCTGAGTTAATGTTTTTCTTTTTTCTTCTAGTTTTTCCTGCAATTTTGCTTCAAACTGACCCATGCACAAATCGCACAAATGCAGCGCGATGCTGAGGAGAAAAATAGCAGGCGTGAAAACAGAAGACCTGACAATCGCCCGATGCCACTCAGGCCTCCACCACGACATCACTTTCAACCAAGACCTGGCTTTGACATGCGTGGTGGACCTAGACCACCACCTCGTATGCCACCACCTATGATGCGTGGTCCTCCACCCCGCAACATGCTAGGACCTCCTCAAAGACCTCCTCCACAAGGTACGTACTTTCAACTTGAATTTAGATGGTGTGTTTAAACCGATACACCCACCATGTTGGGAAGGTAGGACATGTTTTAAACACATTTCATTTGTTAATACAGACTATGCTTTTTTTTGCAGGTCATCCAATGAACATGCCTCCTGTTCGCATCCCAGGTCCCCCACCAATGGGTGGTCCTCCACCGCAGCCTCCTCCAGGTGGTGTGCAAGGGCCACCTCCAGATAATCTACCCCGACCGCCAGGTATGCCAGGTATGCCACCTATACCCCCTCCAAGTAACATGCCCCCTCCAAGTAACATGCCGTTACCTCCACCTGTTCGACCACCAAATGCCGGTGACGTGATCCGGCCTCCACCATTTCAACCTAATCAATCTGGCGGGCCACCACCTTTGATGAACCAAGAGTGACAAGAATTCGTACGTGTTAAGACTATGACATCAAACCATACCCAGCATTGCTATATTAGGGTCTTCTGTGGATCACGAGTGGCTTCAATGGCAATGTAATTAGTACTTGTTAAAGTAGGTTTTATATCAAACGAAAATATGATGCTATTTACAACAGGAATTTGCGTTTTCTGTAGCACCTAACGTTACTGGAGAAGCATTTCCACTGACGAAATTTTTAGCAGCAGTCTTCAAACAAGAAGTTGTAACTGAACCACGGGCTAAAAGAAAATGAAAATGAGGAAAGTGCAGTTGATTTTATATAAGGATCTACTCTCTGATAATGAAGACGATATAGTTAGAAGGGATTGGCCTACCATCGCGGAGATAAACAACGCGTCACAATTACCAAATTAGGGTTCCAAAGTTTTGCGAAATTGACCAAATATATATATATATATAGAAAGTTCTAAACTTTTTCAGTTTACCCATAATTTAATACTTTTGGATCTTAGTTATTTTGATCGAAACTCACCACGGTTGTTCAGTATACGGCTGAACATGTGCGTAATTTTTGTTCAGAATGTTTACCTACTAAGTAAATTTAAGGAAAAATTCTCTGAGAATTCTTAGAAACAGAAGGATATATAAAACAACTTAACAATTATATGGAGTTTTCTTGATCTCCTTTGAATATTTTTCTAAGCGAAACGAGCAATGTTCTACACCTTTTGTAAAGTGAAACGAAACATAATTCTACACCTATAATGAAACGAAACAATTTTACACCTATAATGAAACGGAGACTAGGTAGAATGGGACTACGTACGATTCTACAACCACGAGGTCATAATTTAGGATAATGGACAAGGCAGTAAAATTACCAATGCACAAGTAATGCGAAAGTTTTAAAGAGATGAACTCTAAACCTTTCGATTTTCCAATGACTGAAGACGGGCAGGTACTTTAGTACGTAAATTTTTGAAACCTTAGTCAGGAAAAATAAAAGCAGCTAGGTGTTCGCGTGCGCTGTAAGTCCCCCATGCACTGATTTGTTTCGTCATAAATTAACCTTAGTCGATTGACGTGTTTCGCGTACGCTGGATCCGCCCCTGGGTTGAACAAGAAGAAGTGCCTTGCTTTTTTCTTCAGAAGTTCATTTGCGGCCTTTGTTACATTGACGCACATGTTGCAACACAGTCATTTGTAGGCGATTTACCAATTGGATATAATAGTCATCTGTAGGTTAATTTGCGCGAAATGACTATTATAGTCTTTTTTTTTTAAGTCATGAATGATGACTATAATGGTCATATCTTGCTGTTAATATAATATTTAAAAATCGGTTATTTTTATGATAATCATATTTCATAATCGATCACCTTTGGGAATTATTATTCATATGCCGGCTGGCGCAGTCCCAGCAGATGTTTCAAAAGAGCTCCTATCGTATCTGACAATCTCCCGAATTCTGCACTTTTTAGCCTGATTCCGTCTTAACGTTAGCCTGATGATTACTTACCGCGGTGGTGGAATTGAAGTCTAAAAACGAAAATTAAAATTTATAAAAAACTGTCAATAAATTTTTTGATCATTCTATACTGTTTAAATGATTTGAAATTGTTATTCATGAAGTCTGTGGGGATGCGAGGACTAAAATAGCAACAACAAAAAACAGGAGAAAATAAAATTGGCGGCGGGCACCACAAGAGAACAAGCTACTTTATGTATATAAATGCTATTTCTACATGTTTTTTGTATTATTTTGATAAATCTATCATGTCTTCAGACTTGTATAAAATATCTAAAGTGGAACTTGGGATTTTTCTGTATTTTTGCGAAAAACAAACAGGCTATTTTTGTCAGATTTCTTATGTCAGTTTTGGCAAGAGAAC
>JANTOQ010119709.1:0-15772 GCA_027564595.1 Bythotiara depressa | reverse complement strand
GCAAATAAATAATAACTTTGAGTGTGTCATTTTAATTTTATACACAAAATTTAACAAGCCTTTAAACATTATGAATATCGTTAAAATACTGAATTAATTTGTGTGAAATGGAAAATGAGGAATTTATTTAACTAATTAGATGTAATTAATTTAATTAATTTATAAACATTCCATTCATTTGTTAAAGATATCTTCTATTTAACAATCCTTAATAAACACAAATCACATCTAAATGAATTACAAAAAAAACAAGACAAACAAAAAACATTAAATACTTAATTTATAATATTGAATTAATTAAGAGCATAGAATTAACTAAGAACACCTTCCATTTTTACAAGCCTATAATAAAAACCAATCACATATGAAAATACCTACATCATCAACTAATTCAAAACAATGCTCTACAAGAGCACATGAAATAGTTGGATTAATTTTTAAGTTAATTCATCTCACTTTTGTTTCATGCAAACACCAAGGTCTCTCTACCTGAAAGATTCCTCTACAATTTAATGATGAAACATATTCTGTATAAGAAAGTCTCTCAAGTCTCATAGTAATTACCATCAGTTAAATTTTTAGTACAAACCTACATAAAACAAATCTCATGTACTGCATGTTTTTCATTTTTAATGAAATTAAGTTACCATATAAACTAAAGCGTACCTTTCCCTTCATTCTTTGCAGCTGGTTTTGCTACCTTCTTCTTATTTCCGTTTGGTTTATTTTCTGTAGGTGTAGATACAGGCTCTGTTTTCATAGCACTCAGTTCAACAACAGCAGCTGATCTTGGTAGAGGAACATGTTTCACTGAAAAAAAACCATACCATCTATATTATGTAAATGTCCTGAAGCATCGAATCCATGTGACAAGATTGTAATCATGCAACCGAAGTGTAATTCATGACTTTCAATACCAAACGTATAAGAAGAATCGAAATGCAATAAATAATTTTGGCATCAGGAACATGTATATAAAGCATCTTAACTAATATTAGCATTTTTTTTTAAATTATTTTATATATTTTATATATAAAGATAATGCCCTTCATTTTCCTGTATTTATGTGATCTTAACACAAAACCCTCTATTACTAATTAATTATTTCTAATTGTTATTAATTAGCTATAAATGTGAGCTTCATGTTTCTTCTGGTGTATGTATATCTTTACTTTGAAAACCCACCTATAAATCCATATGACAGACCATACCATTTTTCAAAGAAGTGTTTGAGTTCTTTCGGATCATGTAAAAATTACACCCCAATCATACAGTAGCCCAGAAAATAATTTTCATCAACTTTTTATGTTCAGTCAGTTTTGTGATCCCCATTTTCATGTACAGAATCACCATATTTTTTTGTAAAATATACATTTGCTCATTTGACAAAAATTTCACAATTCTTCATTGTATTGTAAATACAACCAAAACATAATCACAAACTGCTGTTTAGTGCCTTACCAGTTGCACTTTATGGGCCTATATCTGTAGAAAATTATATTTGGAGGAATGGCAAAGCTATTTTCTTCTTGTTTTCTTTTATTGACAAATTGGAAAAGGCAGGAGGAGTCCATCATTTTAGAGAATGAAAACGAAGCAAAATATTGTTTTAAAAGAGAATAAACTGTCAAACAACAATATAGCTATAAAATCATTGTTAATAATATTTAATAAAAATTAAAGTAAATTAAAGCAGTCACAAATGAGATCATAATATGAAATATTTTACCCCCATTCTGTGCTTCATAAAACTTCAAACCCTTGTTTAAACTGTTTATTTCATTCCGTAAGTTTTCATTTTCATTTGTGAGTCTACTGATTTCTTCCTAAAGTAAACAAAAACAAGAATAACAACAATAAAGTTAACAAATAAATAAAACAAATACTGTAAGACACAAAATTTATCATGACTACATCATAAAAAGTCATAGTAGTCATAGTAGACCCTATTCTCGGTCAAAAAGGTTCCCAGATTCAGAAACTGCCCATTTAAATTTCCTAGAAAACTTGCCATTTTCTTAACAGTTTACAAATTGACCATACACTCACTTCTACACTACTATGGACACTGGCCTAAAGGTCTGCATATTTTGCCATAACTGATAAGCTCAGGAAGTAAACAATAATATTATCCAGTAACAAACTTTCCTTACTTGTTCGACAGTGCTCTGCTGCTGAGCTGAAATAAAATTTAATATTTATTTTGTAAAATATGTACACATTTGAAAGCAATAATACACCATTGTACCATAATGTAGTCAGTCAAGGATGGTGGCGGGCTTCAGTAAAATGTCTATTTGTACATACAGGAAGATATAATAATCTTACCAGCAACAATGATGAACAAGAGTGAACATAAGAATTGTTAGGAACTTTTAACATGTTCTCCTCTTGAGTGACACTGTTCTAAGAAACAAGTGTAATATGTTAGGATAAATCATGAAACTAAAACTTATTTCTCTTGCACAGTACATGTATAAGTATAAGTTGCTCACTTAATGAAAATTTTTGTATACAAACTCCCTTATCAATTTCTTATCAAAGACAGAGTTAAAAAAACAATGTTCTTCAAATTGAGAACAATGATATTTTTTCCTAAAAAAATAAGTCATTCAAATATTAAAAAATGCTAACCTAAGCAATGCATACTGGGAGAGTTGACACTTTGTTCTAACTAAACAATGTGCAATACAGGAGAAAATGCACACTTATGTGAATAATCAATGTTTTTTAAATGTATGTTTCAATACGATATTGTGCATACATGTTGTTGTGCAAAGAACAAAATATTTGTATGTGATAGTGGAACTTCAGTGATTTTCTGTCCATCAGTTTCATATCAGATTATATCACAGGTTGACACATTTTGCATGGCTCTCATAAATTTCATAATTCCTTTATTGTGACTGATTTCTTTCCTCACTTTCGTTAGAAAGTACAGACTACAGACATGATTGACAGACTTTGTTGTTACCATTCTTTAGAAAGTACAGACCACAGATATGATTGACAGACTTTGTTGTTACCATTCGTTAGAAAGTACAGACCACAGACATGATTGACAGACTTTGTCGCTACCATTCGTTAGAAAGTACAGACCACAGATATGATTGACAGATTTTGACATTACCATTCATTAGAAAGTACAGACTACAGATATATGATTGACAGATTTTGTCGTTACCACTCGTTAGAAAGTACAGACTACAGATATGATTGACAGATTTTGTTGCTATCATGATTGAAATAATTGTTGTTATAACAACAGATTCAATAACTTTTTATATTACTCTCCTTCAGAGAAAGGAATGGGTAGTAAAATAAAACATTGCACACAGATACTATGGGGTCATTCAAAAAATGTACATGTACAAAGGGAAGTTTTATTGACTAAAAAGCACAATACCTGCTAATTTCCTTAGTATTTCCAACTGCTGTTTTAAAAATGTGACAGTCTGCTCTGCCTGTTCTTGACGTTGTTTAAAACCATCCATTTTAGCTGATAGAAGAAATCTTCTAATATTCAAGATATTTGATTGCTGTAGTGGTTTTACTATTCTGAAGAACATGTACAGTAATACTAAAGAATAAATTGAAAATAATTTTATCACCATAATCTAACAAGAGAGTTCAATCATGTAATACATCACACCACAGCAGCTACTGTATATATACTCTCCCTTGCTTAATAGGTGGTTGATACATTAATGAAAGTTCATAGGTTAATTAATTGAAATGGTGCATTTCCAGAAAAGATCCTTTAAATTGGGATGAGTAGGTTATAGTTTGAGGGTGGGTAATGTTTTCCATTCACTTTTTTAATATTCCCTATGTGAATGTCTTGGACTGGTACAAGAATTTACAAGATACAAAAAAAACAAAAAACATAATTGATTTTAAAGTGCATGTTTATCTTATTCATTCACAATAACGTGTTTGTCACATAGTTGTTCGTCACATAGTTGCAGGTGTCAATAAATAGGGGTATTAATATATTCTTGCAAATACATAGTTTGTGTTTTATAGTAGTAATTTATATCAGGTGATTATAACTTCATGTTGATGCATCATCAGTTATCATTAGCAATACATTATCAAGTCACATGCTGTTGCACCTCTTGTTATCAATTTTTATTTATTGAATTCCTAACGTGAATTCCACTGTATATTTTTTTTAAATTAGCATCACCTGTACAAACTTATATAAGGGAATTTTGTGTGCCAACATATATATAAGCTTTCTGACATCACTGTTTATAAGGTCCCACCTGAGGAAACTCATGTGTGTATCACAAGCATCTGTAAAATCTCTTAAAGAACCTCAAAGTCACTCGGTAGAAGTGTTTCAACACGTGACCACATGAAGGAAGAAATCAAATTCCAGGATTTCAAAATTGAATTAAAAATGATTATTTATTTATTTACATTTTGAAACCTGTTTGCAATGATGGAAATTATCAAGTGTAAAAGTAGAACTGAAAAAAATGATTAAAGGAGATTTTTGTTTTACAAAGATTCTCCCAGAAGCTAGCTTAATTTTGAAGGAGTTCTGAATGAGTATTGAAAAACAAAATTTGAAAATCTAAGAATTTCCAACAGCAGTGGCAACCCTGAATTTTGCATTTTGAAAATGTCTGTCTTGATGCTTCACTTCACATATAACCCAATCATTATGCAATCAAATAGGTACCATATTACGCCACTACCAGAAGTATATGCTCATTGTCTGTGTATCACAAAGTTCACCTCACCTTTATAAAGATAGATAGAAAATTAATAGCAAAATTGCAATATTTTAGACATAAAAACAAACACAAATTTTAAAAATTGGAAATGCAATGTAATGAAACAAAAGGCCAAAATGTTGAGCAAAAGAAAGGAAGGATATAGAGAATGACAATTTAATTGTCAGTGATTAAGAAAAATAATTACCAGGTACCTAATTGTAAGTAACACCATGAAAAAAGAAAGAAATCAATGAAGATGTTAGTATTACCCAGACCAGATCATTGTAATCCTGTCTTGATTAACATGAATGTCTTAGGAATACAATGAATCATAATAGTCCAGGACCCACAGCCTCCTTTTCCCAGTTTAATAGAACCGATTTGGTAGAAGAATAAATTTGGCATTTTTGGAAAGTGTCATATCTACGTGCAAATAAGGAAAAATCTTTCCACTCCAACTTTTTATTTTACAAATCAGAAAGGGAATTTTATATGTACAAATGGGGACCACACAAGCATATATTTTGTAGGAAACATTGAGACCAACAGCTTGGACCCAGTGAGATGATGAAAAAACAGTATTTTATGTAAAATCTACTTCCTGAGATATTGCTATTCAGAGGTACAAAAAAGAACATCATTGAAATTCTGTCAAGTCAGCAAAACTTAATAGATTTCCCACAGAATGAATTAAACAAATGTAATTGAAAAGACTCGTAAAGCCTTTTCCGACCATGCCTATGAAGTAGAGGCCTAAATTTTACAAACAATTCATCATCTCACTGGGTCCATGCTGTTCGTATCAATAACTTTCAAAATTTAGGTTTGAGTGGTTCTCCCTTTGCACATATTTGGGTGAAAAATTTCATACTACAAACTGATTTCCATAGTAAATAGTACCTTGCCAAGAATATCCCACTCTTTTCAGTTTGGCTCCTGTGCTATAACCACCAAAAGCTTAAAATAAACCAAGATACTGTTTGTAAGTATATTTACTATAGAAATCAATAGCAAAGTAAATTGTCAATAATCTTACAGAAACTGGGAAAATATGTGACAGTGATAAACGCCATTATAAAATCTGTTCTGACAGAAATTACAACCGCAATTTTAGAAAATAAAAGTAAATCATTTAAAATCTGATCATATTCTTACCCTACCAATATATCACAGACATCAATAAAAATATTTTTTCTTCACCCAGTTTTATGAGTGCTACATATAATTGTGCTAACAAGAGGGTATTATACCAAACAAGAAAGCCAGGCAGCTATAGAGCTGAGGGCAGAAGTAGCCACCAGAGGTGTTCTAGAAAAACAAGTGTTCGAAATGCCAAGTAAGGCATTACTTTACCCAAGCCAACAACTGTACTGATGATAATGAATTCAAGCGCGCCAAAATGCTGGTTTATTTATTTATTTTCATATTTAAAAACATTTAGTCAAACAATTATACTCTTATTCCTCTTAAAATATTCAGAAAATATGCACTAATCACTTTTCAGCTATCTTATTTCTTATTTCTGGCATACACGATAAATAAAAAGCAAACGAAATCGCATTCAATGAGAACAAATACACACAAGGTAAGGAATTATGATCGTGCTGAGCTGAATCCAATGGTTTTAGAAGCAGAAGGTTCCCTCAGCTAATTATTATGTTCGTATTTACAATCATTTTTTTTTAATTGTGTAATTGTGAAGATAATAGTGGATTAGCATTATCATTTACAAGTAGCCACCAGAGGTGTTCTAGGAAAACAATTGTTCTAAATGCCAAGTAAGGTATTATTGGTGGAATTGTAGAAAGCCGCTGAACTCTTCATAGAACACCTCTATTTTCTGCAAAGATGTTTTTGATTTCTTTAAGAACATCTACTTTGCCAGGAGGTCACCCAAAGCATTTTTGATAGAACAGCTTAAACTCTGCAATGAAAATAACATTTAGCAAATTTTCTGGATTCTTTCTTGTACATATAAATAGTTAAATGTTTCATAAAACATATTTCACACTAGCCTCGACCATGAAAGAAAATACTGCATTTAGCAATAATTCCAAAAAGACCACTAACAAATGGAAAGCACACAGTAACTAGAACAATGGAAAGCACACAGTAACTAGAACTTTGCAGAAGAAGTTCTGGTTGTTATTCATCCTGTTTTTGTTTCACAAAACAAACTGGCGAACAAAAAATATCTTAACTCTATCAAATTTAAGATCACTATCCAAATTATAGTACGTAAAAATGTCCCACATCATCACTTTTTGCGTGATTACTCATTATGTCACTCTTTTTCAGAGGATTAATAAAGAACAAAAGGGTGTCTGCATTTCCTTTTTTATTGTAATGTTCACTCTCAATATCTTCTTTTGTAAGCTTACTAGGTTAAAGGAATTTTGCATAAAAACAACAACAATTGTCCATTACTAATTTTAATGGCTGTAAAACAAGGAAATCCCAGACATCCTGTTGTAGATATGGACAACATTTTAAAATGTTTTGTAACACTTTAAAAACCACAAGGACTTTTAGTTGTTATTTTAGTAAGACTTTTAAGGCTTTATTTTACATAGGTTTTTAAAGAATCCATTATAAACAATAAATACATTTTACTGTAAAAAGCAGATTTAACCGCTTCTCAAAGGTTCATTAGTGAGCACATAAAGTTTTATGGAAATTGAACATAATATATACAGCACAAATTACGAAAAATTTCAAAACAAACAGATGGAGGTAGCAAATGTTAATAATTTCTCAAATAAAAAACAAAAAAAACATCTTCTGGTCGTGCATCTTAAAAATATAAATAATAAACTTTCAGATCAAATAAATAAACACAAAACATCATATATATATTATTACAATTTAAGTTTTCTACCATAACATTTTAAACAGCACTTACCCTGAGTTTTTTTATTTTCTTTGTAAATTTTCAAAAGCACTAACAGTGAGCCTTCACTGAGATTGAGATTATTAACAAATATTAAAGGTAAGAAAAAGGAAACAGTTGTGACAATAGATTTACACAGCGACTTTTTGTCAGTCTATGGGAAGTGTTGGCTTCTTAAAAATTAGTGAAGCACAAAATGCACGAGTTTGTAATTTCCTTGACGTATAATTTTTTTTACAGCATTTTCATATTTACATGATGCAGAAGTGCTAAGATAACAAATATATATATACATAAACGGGACATACTGTATGATGAAACTGTTTTTTTCAGATCAACTGACACTTTTATACTCAAATGAAATCACTGTAATCATGGTTGGACAGGGGTGTACCTTGTTTGCCTTAATTAATCTGGCAGATTGATGTCCATAGCCCTTCAAGTAGTCTCTTATTTGTTTGACTGACAAATACCCTGCAAATTGTGAGGACCTGGAACTAGTAACTATGATACTTTAACACACAAATTCTTTGTACTTTAGACAGTAACTGACTTCCCTTATCATTGCATAAATTTTGGTGAATATAAGAGTTATTTGCCAGCAAAAATCTCAGGAGGTCTGGAACTAGTGTTGTGATGTCACAATGAACTTCACATTTGCAATACAACTCCTCTTGATAACCTCTATCAATGTGCAAAGTTCATTAACATTTCATCAAGTGGTTGCAAAGTTATTTAAAAAGAAATTTTGTTAACAATTTTTCTTCTCCTAACCTTCACATGACATCATACAGGAAATTAGTGCCATTCTCCCTAAAGAGATATTACTTAAAATACTTAGAATTGTGGCGAAGAACAAAAAATGCTACAAATGTGCCAACTTTAACATGGAATATCTCAGGAACGGAAAGAGCTTTTTCAAAAATTTAAAAAGTGGTGTTCCTCATTTTTTACTGAACTTCTTCTTTAATCAATATAATAATTATGATAAATAAATAAATTATATACACATATTATTTTATATGAAGACTCAACAACCTATTAAAAATATATAAAAACATACACAACACAAATAAATACTATTATTAACTTGTGTGTTTCTTCACATGTGTTATTTTATTGTCTATTTTACTTTATTTTTTGCTTTCAATAGAATTATTTGGGCTATAAAACATAATTTCACAATTTTTGTAACAAACTGAGTTTTTTTACATATATCTGACAAAAAACAAGAAAAGCAGCTCAAGTCGTTAACCTTATACATACTTTGCATCTTTACATTACAATAATAAGCAATAGTTTCATGTTGGAAAGTTCAAATTTTATCTAATAACATACAGACAAATTACTGAAATTGAAATAGACCATGGCTTTGAATCTTCTTTCCAACATAAAACATGGGAAAAACATTTATATACCAATGAGTTTCTAATTTTCTGTATAATAACACACCTTTCTTCAGTCTCCAATATATGCTGGAGAGAATTTATGTCAGCACATGTATATCAAACAATAATAATAAGTAACAGCTATAAATAAAATACTAATTTAATGAATTTCTTATAGCTCCCCTAGCAATGTTTACTCTTCATTGAACAACAACAATGTAATAATAATATATACAAGAGACACCAGAGAAAGAAAGGTGTGCAAATATGTAAATATCTTGTTCCATTTGAAAGTTTGAGAAACAAAGCACATACTTGCTTCTCTTTGGAGGAAGTTCAGGGTTGTTGAGCCTATTTACAAAACATATTGGATGTTAACTGATACACTTTCAAACTTTTAATCTTTGTTGATATGAGCATCACATTAAAATTTCGTCATATTTTATTCTTTAAAAACTTCTAATGACATGCCATGAATGTCATCTTTAAATAACTGTGCAAGATCAACAAACCATTAAAATATTATTTTTACAGTGCATAATATAACAATACAATAATGCGAACAATATCTGAGGTCCACAATAGGGCTTAAACCAATCACCATTCAGATACTTCAAAGTTGTCGAAATAAGCACTCTCGTCATTTTTTTCAACAGTGAGCAGATTGGATAAGGACCAAACTTTTACTATACCATCAGCATCTCCAGTTGCTAATACATTATGTCGGTTAATATTAAAACACAGTGCATGAACTGCAGTATTTTTGTCTTCGATTTTAACCAACTCAGTTGGTGCAACACAATTAACCATCAAGTCAAATATAAGCATAGAACCATCCAATGTAGTGATGTAGAACACTGTAGGTCGTGTTGGAGACCATTGAGCACAAAATAAATACACTGAAATTGGTTCAATCGTTAGCAAGGGTTTGACTTGCTGTGTACTGTATATATGAACAGTCATATCTGAACCACATGTGAGAAAGATCCTCTCAGAATGGTGTGAAGCATCAATGGCATTAACAGTAGCCATGTGGCCCTCAAATGCTTGCGTAAGTGGTGTTTGAAATTTTTCACCTCCATATAATGGTGTGTCCTTTGAAGGAAGACCTGTTACATCCAGAGAACATTTTAACACACTACCAGTTTCACAACCAATAAACAGGATGTTTTTATTCTTCTGAGAAAATGATAAGCATGTTATTCCAATTTCAACATCATTCTTCAAGACACAATTTCGAAGGCTTCTCGGAATATTGTTACTTTGCAATAAGAACTTTTTATTTAACTTCAACTGTTTCCGAAGTTCATTAAACTCCCAAACAAGGATTTTTCCATCTCTACCCACACTAACTAACTCGTGTGTTCTTGATGTTGAAGAACTTGTCCATGTGATTTTTGTTATGGGTTCCTGGTGAGATATAATGTCTTTACTGGAAAATGCTACCAACAAATTATCTTCTTGGCTCATATCCCAGATGTAAACCTTTCCTGAAAAATCACCCCCAAGGAGAAGTGCAGGTTGTTTCGGATGAAATGAAATTGACATAAGACAAGCATCAGCATCTATAATTTTGTCCGGTTTGTTTACATTAATGTTACTTCTATCAATATTCCATAAACAAACAAATGATTGGTGTACACACCAGGACTCGTGATCAAATGAACCTAAAGATGCTGCAATTACTGATCCAGTACAATTCCAACTTAATGATGTAACTTTTTGTTTTGCTGACATATCACCATAAGTAAGGGTGTGTATACATTCATTGACATCAGCATCCTCACGCTCATCCCAATCCACTTCATAACCATCAAATGCATGGCTTCTGGTATTTGCAATTAATTGCTCACTTATAATTGGGTAAACCTGCAACATGAACTTGCTAAGATTTTTGGAATGATCTATTTGCATTCGTGTGCACTGTGGAAGTTCTTGCTCAAAATCAGTTTGTACTTCAGCCTCCCCATAGTCTATTGCTTGGCACCCCTGATCAATAGTTTTGGTTGGTTTAGTCTGACATAACTGATCCCTCACATATTTTTCTTTCTTGGTGTCTGATGTAATAGTTATTGGTTCTAAACTTTCATCTTTAAACATGGTTTGAGCACAAATGGAGATTCTAAAAACAAATAAATAAAATACAATAAGTAGAACTATGCCTAGCAGAGAGCAAAAACGCATTAAGTTTTTAAGTTTCACATTTATGTCAATCAAATACCAATCAATCAAATAGTTATGATTACAGTTCAGTAACATGTATCTGACATCTTATATCAGATAGTAGAATAGTGGGTATATTTTACGTTGATATATTTTACGTGGCTCACCTCCGTAATTTCAAGGCATATAGCCTGTCAATTAGGAGGGGCCATGAGCGAAGGCCTGATTGGCATTTAAAGCACCCATTTGTGCTATGGAAGCTCTCCCATCGACTCTACAAGTCGAGTGAAGTGTTCCATTCAACCAGACAACTCCGCACTTGACCTAAGGATTAACAGAGGGGTTGTCCTCTGAACATTAAATATTGTCAGTGGTGGGCTTGAACTCAGAACCCTGAGATTGCGAGCCCATGTCGTTAACCACTGAGCTAATGCTCCTTAAAATTAAAGTTGAATTCACAATTCAGCTTATCTCAAATACAAGAAAATCTAAATAAAAACAAAGAAGCTGCTATATGTAACAGCTAATACTAATCCTTATTTCCTACAGAATTAATGTGGAAAACAAAACATTATTAAATATAAGAAACAAACTGAAAAATGGCACTTCATAAAATATTAACATTTGGCTTTGGAAATGATATGAATGGTAGTCAGAATGTGGATGCTTTTTATTTAGTTCAATTTTAATAGACACCAAATCCTACCCTAGCCAGGGGACATTCTGGATCTTTTTTGCCTTTGACTATCAAAGACAGTGCCTTATTTTGGGATGCTAAAATGTTCAAATACACTCTCAAATTGGGAGATCTGAATGAAAGATATGCCCTTTTTACAATTTTAATTGTCAATAGTGCCCTGTTTATTTAGGAAAAATGCAATCATGTCCTTTGATGCTAGAATATGCCTTGCTAGCCTACATCTGCCAACACTTCAATCACTTTCGCTCGTATATGCATCAGATAGAAATTAAGCAAACATGCACGTCTATCATAGAAAAACTGATCAAAAGTGCCAGGTTTTAAAATTTAAAGTTATGCATGTGCAATGCTTGTTCGGTATATACTATTATTAGGCTGACCTAGAATCATGCAGGGTCAGGTAGAAGAGAAAAAGGATACTTTCATGAAAATAAAATATATCTCAAATTTAAACATTTTTAGCAAAAGGCCATTTTTCCTTAGAAATGAAGAGGGTAGCATTAAGAAGGCCGACCCCTTTGGGGGGCTAGATTAGGGCCTGGTTAGCTAACAAGTCAACAGGACTAGGTTGTGTCCAAATAATGTCCATATATCTATGAAGTGCCATATTTATTAAAATAGCCTTACACAACTGATGCATATCTAAAGGTATTTACATAATTATAGAGAGACAAAATTGTGAGCTTTTTCCGTCTACCAATGACTTAAGATGGACATATCTTTCCATAACCAAACAAGAATCGCCAAAAACCACCCAAACAAGTCAACATTAGCTCAGTTGGTACTGAGTTTGTAGTTGGTAGTAGTGCTCAAAATCAGCATCTAGCAACAAAGGGCATGGTTGTGTTTTTCCTAATAAAGGGCACTTTTGACATTTAAAAAAAAATCATAAAAAGAGCATATATATATATACATATCATCATTCAAACCTCCTATTTGAGTGCATATTTGAACATTTTAGCAACCCGAAATATGGCACTGCCTTCAAGAGTCAAAGGCAAAAAAGGTCTAACAGAGGCCCTGAAAATGTAAGGGTTCCAAGTTTGGATGACAATTAAATTAATATTCAGAACATGAACTCTTTGTTGATCCCTAGATTGATTGTGGAGTGGTCTGGTTGAATGCAAGCACTTCACTTGATTCATAGATTATATGGCTTTCCAAAATACACATATAGTCATTTCTAATTTCTAATGAAAGTGTTAGTAACGGCACAAAAATATTGTAAAGTAATTAACTACATGTCAGGCTCAACTATAGCAGAGACAAAAAAAATCTTATTTTGGAGTAAACAGCAATTCATTTTTATTTTAGTAGAGTCAAAACAAGGACTCTTTGTTATGGAGTCAACAACGACTCTCTTTACTGACACAACTGCAAAGAGCCAGTATCAAATAGAAAGTAAATAGCAAAATACTGAACCTGATAAAGCCTAACAAACTATATATATTATATATATTATATACAGTATATATATATATAACACTATAATATCTAACTGGTGATTGAACAAGGGATTAACTTAGAACAGATTGTGAAGGAATACACTCCAAAAATTTCCCCATTGCAAGGTATCCCTATAATTTAGTTTTTTGTGCCAATTGAAAGAAGGTTAAAATTACAAGTATATACCATGTTACAAAAGAGTTGCTTGATTGATGGAAAAAGGTGTAAATAATCATTTTTCCCTTAGAATTTGGTTACCAGCTGTTACCAACAACAAACAAACATTGTGAATGTGCCTCAAATGACATCTCTTCGGAGATTGTCTGGCCTCAGTGACTAGCTGTCTGATGAGCCATGAATTTGGCGAAACCGGTCTACAGCTGTCCTGAGGTTGCACCTCTACACACGCAATATTGTGTTCTCTATATATATCGGGACAAACTGGCTGAAGTCATTGGCTAACTCATACATTTTATCAGTTTATCTGACAGTGTTAACAATCACTGACTGATCCTATTGTTCAAATATATTATATCATCATCCAACAAGCATTGTGAATATGCCTCAAATGACATCTCTTCTGAGATTGTCTGGCCTCGGACTAGCTGTACTGATGAGCCAAAAATTCGGTCTACAGCTGTCCTGAGGTTGCACCTCTTCACACAGAATTTGTGTTCTATATTATTTGTTATTTATTACTATAATTGTGTAATCCAATTTCCTTAGACCTACTTAAAAATATGAAGCCAGTATGGGTAATATTTAGTGTGCTGGATTTATATTTTATTTTAGTTGGCTAAAACTGGGGATATTTTACATGGCTAGCCTCCATAATTTCAAGGCATAGCTATACTATAGCCTGACGTAGGGAGTTGTCATTTTGATTTTTGCCATCCTTCTTTCTTTATAGGGTGGCCTACACTTAAGTATGGCTTTAGAGTCAGTTGCAATTATCATGTAATTTTCTTTAAAAAAACAAGAAAATCTTGCAAAATGATCTTTCTTCATCCTTTCCTGTATCTGTGTCTGTCATACAGTGTATCTAACAAATTGAGAACAGCTAAGATTTCATAAGCAATCGTTGTTTTGGACCTCTGTGAATTATAAATATCATCATTCTGGACCTTTGGGAATTATGAAATTATTAGAAATGTATCGTTCTTAGATAGATCACCACGAGTGAAGTGCAAGATAGATAGATAGTTAGTAGGTATATTTTACATGGTTAGCCTCTGTAATTTCAAGGGATATACATAGCCTGTCATTTGTTTGCAGAAGGGGCCACGATCTAAGTCCTGAATGACATTTAAAGCACCCATCGTCTCTGCTCTATGAGTCGAGAGACTCCGCTCAACCAGACAACGTTATAGTATAGCTATGTATAACTCAATTTAGGGGTGGTTCTCGCTCTGAGATCTCGCAGCAAATAAATCTCACATGGGAAGGGTTGTGCATGGTGGAAGGCCTACCTCCTGTATTTTTAGATTGTTTCCAAATTGTTAGATTCGCACACCCTCCTGTTGAAACTACAAAACTACGAGCTGTCTTTGACTCGATTAACCATGCAAATGTTTTGGTAAGACTGAAAAAATGCCCAGGGAACGATAGTTTTGCGCAGCCTTGGCATGCTTTCTGCCATTTTATCGGTTGCCAAGTCTCGTGCGGCATCTCCCCAGAAGCAATAGATGACTTGCAATGTTTACAAAATATGTAAACAAAGGAAATTTTTCTTCAAAAACATAAATTTTAATATTATTTCTTAATTTAGCTTGAAAAGTTACCAAGAGACTACTTCTATGACTTTTCTTGTAGAAAAGTGTTTCTTCAGTTATACCAGTTTAAAGTCTCAGGATTTTACAGTGTTTTACAGTTATATTTGCCTGTCGCAGGCAAGAAACTAAAATTATATAAACACCAAAGGGGAAAATACTGATTTTAGGATTTAAATAACTTGAAAATGAATGAACGGGCTGAAAAATTACCTAATATGTCTTTATCTAATTTTTTGAGGTTTATTCAAATCTTGCCACAGTTTTTGCGTATTTTTATTTTTAAATTTTCAAAGGCGTCTATGATGACGACACATCCAGCAAGTCATCTATATATGATGCTGGGGCCGGAAAATGGAGGAAAGCCTTGAAAGACTGATCACAGATGTGTTGTTCAGTTTTGTTTTGCGAAATGCTAGCTATCTACTACCGCCCATCCATCGGTTACATCTTTTAGAAAGTTAAAAATCTAATTAGCTAGCTAGCTTTTTTCCTTCTTTTTCTGTTTATTTCTAAAAGCCACAATTAAGTGACGACCGCCTCTAAGCTAGATAGATAGTGAGTATATTTTACGTGGCTAGCCTCCGTAATTTCGAGGCATATAGCCTGTCAATTGTTTTCCAGGAGGGGCCACGCACGAAGTCCTGGTTAGCATTTAAAGCACCCATTTGTGCTACGAATTTCATTCC
>JANTOQ010119598.1:0-15777 GCA_027564595.1 Bythotiara depressa | reverse complement strand
AACTGCTGATTTCGCCTGGACTGTAAAATACCCATTCTGGTCTGTAAAATAAACATTGGTCACGTGGTGTGTAAAAATCTTATCTTTTTGTCATATACTATTAGTGGGCCAATTTTCTTGCTTGTACTATGAGTAGAAGTAAAGTTTTCTCATGTTGGTATGTATATGTTTATAGCAAAATCCAGGCAAAAAAGGCCCCAAAAGTCCAAATTTTCAAAGCCTTCTAACACATTTTCCCCTAGGCCGATTTTTGCGGATTTTGGATATATCAATTAGGAATATGTGCTGAAGCTCTGGACCAAATTTCAGCTTGTTACCATTTTTTTCTGGGTCAAAACCTAAATTGACTGGACTAAATCGAGAAAAATATATGAGAATCAAGAAAAATGTTACAATCAAGAAAAATAAATTGTAATCGAGAAGAAAATGAAGAAGAAAATTACAACAATAATAAAAAGCATCAATCAAGAAAAAAAATTAAAACTAAAAAAATTAAAAATTGTTTTATGGGTTTATATTATGTGTTACAAAGGAAGAAAGAGAACTATATAACAACAGAATTTGCTTGTTTCTAAAAGTTTTGAGGTTTGCGCTTGGTGGCTTATGAGAACAAGATCATTATGTATTGCCATTGTTATGGTAACCTTACACCTAACGATGTTTGTTTTTGTTGATATTATGGTGTAAGAATACAGACAACACTACCGGGAGGAATAGCTCAGTTAAGTGAATTTAAGTTCAGAGAAGGATGCTGTATTATATTACTTCAACACTGGTTACACATATCACAGTGTTCATCCGCTTGTATCATAACATCAGTATGCATTATATAGTGACAGGGTTATAAGAGAAATCATAGAGCGAGAAATTTCAGGTCCTGGTTCAATAAAAGGATATCGAGCTATGCACAATACTCTTAGACAGTCGTATGGGCTGATAAACCTCAGAGACAATGTTATGCAGATTTTAAGAGAAGTTGATCCAGAGGGCTGTGAACTGCGTGAGGGAAGAAAACTAAGAAGAAAAATTTGTATCCAAAGAACCTAACACTAGTTGGCATATGGACGGCTACGATAAATTAAAACCTTATGGTTTTCCCACACATGGATGTTTTGATGGGTTTTCTAGGAGGATTATTTGGCTAAAGATTGCTAGAAGCAATAACAACCCTCTAATCCCAGCTTCTTTCTACATAGAGTCTGTGAACGCATTAAAGTTATGTCCAGCTTTTTTACAAAGTGACTGTGGCACAGAAAACAACACCACAGCGGGAATTCAATGTGCTCTTTTAAACGATGTAAACGCTCATAGATACGGCACTTCACCATCAAATCAAAGAATTGAGAATTTTTGGTCTCGTTTCAAAAGGGGCTAGTCAACATTGCTGATCAATTTTTTCAAGGACATGGTTGATAATGGACAGTTTTTGATGGGCAACATATTTCACATGGGAGTGTGCATGGTTTTCTTTTTCACCATTCTTGCAGTTAGACTTAAAGAGGGCTACAATCGAATGGAATACGCACTTTATTTATTCGTCCATCCCAACATGATACAATTTCTGGCATCCCCGATGAATTATACTTTCTCCCTTGTCAAAAGGTTTTAAAGAACAAGGTATTTCTGTCACACATGATGACATAAATTATATCCTTTTACAAGGAGACATAGTATCAGAAGCAGCGCTTGTAGCTGACATTATGGATGAAAATTTACGAGAATACTGTGATTATGTTATCAACAATGAAGGATTGACGTATCCACCAGAAAACTGGTTAGATGCTAAGAATATGTTTCTGACAATCGCTCAGAAAGGAAGCATTTAACCTTAGTAATTTTTATAGACCTATGTGAACAAAATCCGCAAAATGTGCTTATATTCCGGGATATGTAATTTTCCGGTGGCGGATTAAGTCGAAATCCACTTAATTTCCGATTTCACAATAGACGACATATTTTGCTCCACACTTCTATACAAGCTTAAAATTTGTTTTGTAAATTATTTTTAAATTGTGAAACTTTCTATCCATAAACAAATGAACAGTACAAGTGCAACAAAAAGGGTGCGTGTAAAATGTTGGATACCTAATGTTGGGTTGTCTTGATTATTTAAGAACGAAACATCTTTAATCAAATGATGTCATGCAATTGGTCTTGATATTGTGTAGGACTCTCCAACAAAAACAACGAAATAAAATCGCAACAAAATAACTTCATATATATACAAAAATATATGTAAAAAGTCCACACTAGACAAGCCAAGGAAAAACATTTTAATAATATTAAGAAATAAAAAGCCTCCAATTTTTCCGTTTCTCTTTGACCTTTTTGTTAACAGTTCTTAATAGCAAAAGATGCAGTAAAAACTTTATTTATTTATACAGTAATGTATGACAAAATGGGTGTCAAGTAAAATTTAGTAAAACAGGTTTATAGAAAGAAGAATCTCACAACGACATTGTTAGGGCTGTGTAGAAATTCCCTTATGATTTTTAATTTCACATTGTGCTATCAAAATAAACAAAATTTAATAAAAATATGAAAACCCATAGATTTCACATAACATATGTTGTATAGTGGAGCAAGGACACACATTTTTTGCTAAACTTTAAGTAAAATCCTTTAAATAAATTCAAGGCATACCATATCCAAGTGAAGAATAAATATCTTCTCGGAAATGTTTATCAAAAGAAGATGAAGACTTGGAATATCTTTCTGTCACTGGAAATGTAAGTGTAAGGGCAGAAGTATTTGCTACAACCAATCTACCATATTCAATATTATTCTTGACATGCAAAACTCGTACAGTTCCTTTGCCACGCATTGAAGGCACGATAAACTTTGAACCAGTAATAAATCTGAATACATATTCTAACTTTATAGAGACATTGAAGTGAGAACTTCAATGCCATCATCACCATCCAACGCAATAACATTTAAATCAGGAAACTCGTTAGACTCAACAGCATCAAGAAAGTTAGTAAAGTAGTAGTAGATGTCTTCCTATTGCTGCTTCTGTTCTTGCAAGACATCGGCAGCGTATTCCAGTTTTAAATAAACTCAAAATGCCTTTGGATGACTGCCTACCAGACCATATTAATTCAGTAATGCCATCATCATAATGCTTTCGCATAATAGTCAATAAATTGAAAAATTTCAAACCTTTCATAAACTCCTCAGCTTCTGACAAACATGCAGACAAACAGTAATGTTCAATGTTTGCTACAACCAGCTCTTTTTCCTTAAATTCTACTTTAAATTGGGTAATTCCAGCATTAAATAGTTTTGGAAATGATTCATTTTTACACTTGTGAAAGATTCTTCATCCGATGCAACTAACTCCTTTAACTTTATCTGTACTTCTAAATCTGGTACATTTTCCACTGTGGCTAGCACTTCTGGCCCTTTTAATACATATGATGCAACAATTCCCAGTAAATTTCTGAGTCCTGGGCAGTCATGTAGTAATGCCAAAGCTACAATTTTCCCAAAGAACTCAAAACTCATGATTTTTTAGTTTCTTGAAATCACGAAGACACGTGAAAGCATTTTCACTTCCAGCCATCAAATAGTTCGGAATGTCTTCAAATAATATTGCAAAATATTCACTAATTGGTCCTCCAGCACATACCTCTTCATTTGCAAAAACAATTTGGATAGTTTTTGTTCCACGTTAAAGTAAACGAGGTAGTTTTTGCTTAGTATCATTTCAAATATGTATTCTACAAACTGTTAATCATCATCCTGTTTATCATAGAAAGAGTTTGGCAACATCTTTAACTCTTGTTCATAGGACATCATAGCTTTTTCATC
Source organism: Bythotiara depressa (assembly GCA_027564595.1). Taxonomy (NCBI): domain Eukaryota; kingdom Metazoa; phylum Cnidaria; class Hydrozoa; order Anthoathecata; family Bythotiaridae; genus Bythotiara; species Bythotiara depressa. The sequence continues at coordinate 11,964 of JANTOQ010119598.1, read as the reverse complement.
TGATGATACATTATCATCAAACAAATAATCTGGAAAAAGGTCCCAAAAATTATCCTCTTTATCATTTATCATACTGCTAACTGAAGTATCATCGGGTTGTTGTTGCGGTGATGATGAAATGTACTTAGCTTTTTCCAGGACAGAAGAACTGTAGTAATTCAAAGTACATTTGTGAATAGGGTTTACTAAGCTCGTCTTTGTACTTATCTAGCCTGAACTCATCATCTTTAGTACGAAGTTTAGAAACCTGCATTCCATCTGGATACAAAAGAACATACGTTTCTAATGCACAAAAATAATCGTGTGCAGAGTGCTTTTTAACAGACTCTTCCCTAATCATGTCCGGTGTAGCCTCTTCTAAAACTTTGATAGGGACTTTCTTTCCTCTCTCTGCTTTAAACTCTCCACAATCACCTTTGCTCATTATTCCTACCTGTATAGACACACTTCTTTTCACATTTTGCTTTTATTTTTGTTGCTGACTACCACTGACGGCCACAGCAGCACCACATGACCCTGACGAGGTTGGGTTAAAAAATGATGCTCTCTGCTTTCCCTTAAACGTTTTTAAAGATAAAGTATTTTCTTTTATCTCGACCTTTGTTGCTTCTTTTAATGGATTTCCATATTTCACACAAAATTTATTAACTTCTTCATATTTATTCCTGCAGGCAGTACAGAACGCCATCTTTCTGTTAACGCGTCGACATAAAAAAACTTATTGATTGATTTAATTGATTTTTACCTGAATAATTTATTTAATATGGTGATTAATTATAGTTTTCTGTGCCCGCCGTGAATTTATTTTTCTCGATTTTCAATTTATATTTCTCGATTCTAGTACTTTTTTCTTGATGGCCCCTATCGGCTTCCGTAATTACCAGAAAAAACGCATGGGAAAAAGGCGTTTTTAACTCATTTATACATATTATATTACATTTGCTGAATACTTGTTGCTATATAATATATACACAGAGTGACCCCCCATGCTATTTGCTACATATTATTTTACTGCAATACATTTATCTTGCATTCACTTATAAGAGAGCCTTACGAATTCTACATGCTAAAGTACCTTTAATTTTTAAACACATCAAACGAGTAAATAAAACAAAGGTTTACAGGTATAATATTAATAACAAGATTGCTCGTTTATGGAGTTCATAATTTTTTTACAGTTCAATTTGTATTATTTAGATGTCCAGGCTTTTAAAAAACGAGTTAACTAAAAATCAATAAAAAAATGGATATAATTGCTCTTAACCCTTAGACTCAGAAGTATATTTTTAAAAAGGGCGAATTTTTCACTAGTTTCGCTGCAACGGATCGCTGCACAGCAGCGATTTGTTGCACTTTAACGACATTAAAATTATACTATTAGACGCGAAATGTAACGTACATTACAACGCACTAACTTTCATTTGCTGGCGTCCTTCCGTTGTCGAGATATAAGCCCTATAACAAACGGTACCACAAGAACGCAAATACGCGTCTTTCGGAGTCAAAGGGTTAAGCCTTGTTTAATTTTGTGGTTTTTACTTAATGGAAGAAAATTTCGCGAAAATTAATGTCCTGAAGATAGATCATAAAATGGACATTATAGTTGTTACAGGATAGTTTTACTTAAGCATGTATATATATTCAGTTTTTAACATTTTAAAAATATAACAAACTTATATTTGTACCTAGAAACTCGTCGCCATAAACAAACTCAAATATAAATCATGTATGGATGACACATTTCAGTTTCTAACTGGTACCACTGCTGTCATCTTGATGGTGTTTTCTGCTTTCACTTTTGTGGGGATTCCAACGTCTTGTCTAGAGAATTCATAGTGAAAATTACAGGTTCCTGTAATAAGGTGGTTGGTTCAGATGTTAGCAGAGTTGATCTGTGAGACACTCACACTGTGTTAGACAAAAAACACTTATTGAATCATGGAAGAGATTGAATACATATACAACAAGAATCTAGCCTAACCCATCGTATATCGCCATGTATAGATTAAACGCCCGGATATTTAATTCTGGAGCTATTTCATTTACATTTTCAATCTACAGAGAGAAAATGCTTTGAAGGGAAAAACTTGTTTGTTTGGCAAAAATATGAAAAAATTAAAAACCATAAAGTAAAATATTCTTAAGTTGGTCATTCACGAAAAAAGTTCACGATGAGTAAAATATAGTATTAAAAATGGTTCTTTCTAACGTTTTTTTCTTTTCATTTATCAATAGAGCAAGTTTAATTTCCACAAAATGTTCGTAGAGGTTATTGTTTGCGAAATATTTTCAAAATGACCCAGTCGCGAAAGTTATTTGCAAATATTTCAAGGTTTTTCGAACCTCAAAAATTAGGGTTGTACCAATAAATATAAGTTTAAAATACAACAGATACTGTTATAATGATTTGTCTTTATGAGAAAATACTTCGTTGCCATTTTATACTTACACTTTCATCCAAGTTAAGCTTTTTTCACCTCTACAAAACAAGTTCGTTGATTCACTGATATTTATTGGACACTTTTTATTTTTGAGTCTTAAAAAGGAGCGTGTACTCTTATTTTTTAGTCTTAAAAGGTAACTTACTCAAGGGGACGCTTATTTGGATCTTAGTACTTATTATTTGGATCTTAGTACTTATTATTTGGATCTTAGTACTTATTGGAGTGGTGCATAAACAATACAACACGGTATAGGTTGAAAATACAAACAAATATAAATAGGACTTCCTAGTAAATATAGTGTTGTTTCCAACAGATTACACTACCATCTACATAGTTAAATAGTTCCACTTATCAATCAAGTGTTTATACTTCAGATCTCAATCTTTATGGTGTTTACTTTTTGTAAATATAAAAAATCACAGAGGCCAAGAAGTGAACAGTAAAACAGATATATCCTGGTCATATATACATTAAGCATGGTATGTTTTAATAAACAACTAACCTTTGTAGTTATTGCCTCTGTTACTGTAGACTGTTAAAGCACAGATTATCAGCATATAATATATCAGCATAAACCATGCTATCTGAAACAAACCAAAAATTATTATTAACATAATTCATCCATTTACCATAAGAAACTTAATCCATCCATGTATTTAAAATGACAAAACAATATACAACAAACAGAGCAGAAGCTATAAATGTATTTATATATATTTATGTAAATCAACGACTGGTATTCCCATCCTTACTCAAATCAATTAATTGTTGTCAAGTTTCAACCTCTCTTGCATCTATTTTTAAAAAGCTTCAAATTCTAACAGCCAACACAAAATTCAGTAGGATAAAGCGGCTCATTAAGTTGCTTTTAAAGTTTTCAGGTTAGCAAATTAATTAACTATGAGATATCAATTAACAGTTAGATGACGTCAGTTACCTTGTGTAGTATCACTAACTCCAACACCTTTACCCTAAAATGAAACAAACAAACAAAAAAACATTAAAAGGATTTCTTTGAAAACATTTGTCCAAAGTTAGTACATCCGTGCTGATTATGGTGATACCAGTACCAAAGTATTTATGATCAATGCATCTTAATTCATCATGCAATCTGAAAAAATTTACATGTTTGTCACTTCTCGTTATATCTACGTACACTTTTGCATTACATACAAAGCTCGTCTAAGGTCTGTGCAACATTCTTGATTTTCCATGCCACCATTGCCTATCGCAATAATGCATGATGTTGGTGAGTAAAGGGAAAGGGGAAAGGGGAAAGGGGAAAGAAGAACTTGTTGAAAAGGCTTCCATGTAAGCCTAGATAGAAAAATTTTATGAAGAGTTTAGAAGCTAAAAATAATAATTTGGATGTCTTCAAAATGTAAGCATAAATATATCTGTTTACTACTCCATCATAAAAATATGGAAAAATTCCTATAAAGTAAAAGCAAAAAAAGTAAAAAGTAAAGCAAAAAGTGCTTTAAAAGTCGATCTGTGAAACATTTTCTCTGTCACATGTCTATCTGTAAAACGTTTTCTCTGGCACATGTCTATCTGTAAAAACATTAAGCTCGTCTTTAATAAAAATACTTGGTTTGATGTAACCAGTAATTTGGGTCAGCATTTTCTAGAATTATTTTTCTTCTGGACATTAAACCTTATTTTGGCTGAGCATTTATAGAGATGAAGCAAACTTTGTATAAGCCCTGTTAATAGTTTTATACCTGCAGTGAATCTCCGCTACACTATTTGTAAGCCAAGTTTATTTACGTACACCAGGTGTTACATGGCTTTCTTAAAAGGTTTCTCTCTTATATAACACTATTACGTTAAGAACAGACAGCTTGCATTAGGTTACTGCAAACCAGTGATTTATTAAGGATGGCCTAATCATGTTTGTTTTGAAAACTTTTCTTCTACAGGCAGTTTTAAGTAAAGCAGCATAAACAAAAACACGTGAAAAATTATAACGGTAAAAAAAATTACCATATAAAGTAAGCTAATTTATGACATCACAAGTTTCAAAAAACAGCTTGAACATCTAATACCTTAAAAAAATCCTATAAATTGATATCTAAAATATTTCATTATTTTTTGCATGAAACATTGCAGTCCCTTTAAATTCTGCATCAATAAGGCATTAATAAAGATGTGTCTAATGTGAAGAAAACTTCTGGGCCAGTGGAGTTTATATCATATATGTATGAGGGTTTGTTTTGGTGATGTGAAAGATTGTAATAACAGATGAAAAGTATTAAAACTTCATAATGTACATCACTTAGACTCTGAGTTTTTGAAAAAGTGTTTCATGGTAGCGATTCATTGCAATTTAGTGGCAACAAAACAACACTAACCGATGCAGAATTCAATGTAGATTACAACGGGCTAATCCCCATTTCCTGAATCTCTCTGGTCAAAAATATTAGCAATCGTGGAACATAAAGACATATATGTGCACCTTTCGGCGTCTAAGAGTTAATCTATACCGTTTTAGATAAGCACAACATATCAATCTTATTGTTCAAATAACTTTTACACATAAAGATCAATGAAGGTTGGATCAAATGTAAGAATACCTAGTACACAACAAGATATTTTAGGACCAAACACATGAAAGTCATTACTCAAGGCAAAAAACATCAACTTAAAATGTCAATCTATAAGTTGCAGGCACACCTAATGGAACAATTATGAGAAAAATACAATGTAAAAACATTTAGAAACACATGTCATGAGGTGAAACTAAAACATTTTATTTTATTTTAACAGATCTCCTTAAAAGAATTTCAAAGGAAATACTTCTCAATGTGAAAAACTATTTTTAAAAATCCAAAACTGAAAAAGTAAAATCGCCAGAAAACAGGAACAAAATGAAGCAGAAAATTTAAAAATAAAAATATTTCTTGTCGTGAAATGAAAAATTGTTACGGTGAATAAAACAAAACCATAACATGGAAATGCTGTTACTGTGACCAGTAAGAAAAAACATACCCGAAATCCATGATGTGTTTCTCGGGAATATGGTACAACAAAGAAATCTTCATCCATTAAAATTGATGTTGAAGAAAAGAAAAAGAAACTGAAAATAAAAAAAGTTTAATTTCTATTACTTCTATGCATAGAAATTCTTTACCGCTCAACGATATTAAAAACATTTCTTGAAAATTGCCTTATTCAGAAAAAAGATAAAAATTATTTCAATCCTTTGCTGATAAATTATATTACCTTTTCCCATGGATGAAATGATCTCCTTCCTTGCAAGTGCTAGATCAATCTCCCAATATGCATAATCTATCTGACTGATGGGTAGTCACATGTAAACCCAATAAACAATGGTGTATTTCAAACTGATATGATGTGATAAATATAATACTGCTTCAGTATGTGATTGGTAATCATCAGATGACTTTACTTATTCAATTCATGATTACTTTTCTCCTACCCATATATAGGAGAATCGTTGTCTAGATAACTAACAGCACTGGTACCTGCACATTATATTTAGTATATTTAACATAGTTGCACATTTAAATTTGAGCTGCTATTTTAAAATACTATTTGTTTTTTATTTGAATCTACTAAATATGTTAAAACAAAACCATTTTTTGTCAGAAAATTTATAAGAAAATTTGTAAAGTTATCAGACATATTCTTTAATGAATATTTTTCAAATGGTATGAGACCGATGTGCCACTCCTATAAATCAGTGAAACTTAACATGAATGCCCAGAGTAAGGCTAGATGTTGGTGTGTAACTGTAATTCTTCCAGCAATTGTACAAAAAGGAAACTACCTATAACTCATAATTCTCTACAGCTATCACTTCGATGTTAATCTGACTCAAAACATTACTAGCATCATATGCAAAAACATTTACCATTCTATATACAATTTGCAGGTTTACATTTCGTAGCGTGGTTTTCATAACATATCTATTAATTTATATTCTTATAATGGTTAATGCACAGTTCAACTTAGGCTGACAAATAATTATATTTTGTTTAGCCTGTGATATTCTGTCATTTAACATATACCACTTCAAGACTGCAAACTTGACAATTAACAGTAAACAAAGACGCTTGTTCTGTACTTTTCACAACACTTATCCCGAAGCAGCTATCACAGCCAGTTATTATTTATTAACCACTCAATCTACTGTCTCCATTACTGGTAATGCAGTCCAATGCTACGTTGACATCATTCAGCTGTTGGCATAAACTTCAAAGTTTTTAGTTATTATATAAGGATATTTTATATGGCAAAGATAGTTTAAACACTGATTGTTCTTATAGCTATCTCAACAAATGTACATATTGGAATGTTGTTTTATGCCCTTTTCTTGTTTACTAATGTTTTGTTTCCACAGAAGCAGAAGTTCGTAGAAGAAGAAGTTTGTGCTTGACTGGTGACGACTATTAACTATTCCACTTGTAGTATATACACAAATATTCTCAAAAGATTTTTTACTTTTATATTCTTACACTATTAATACTGAAGATAATACATTTCCAAGTCAGTGCTAACAAGAACGTTTGAGTAATTTGGTAAACATTTTAGCGCACTAAAAAAACACTTTTGTTAGATGACAATGTCAAAAAAGAAACCAAGACGCTTTATCAGGTTACCAAAGCTTTCTTTCATATTAGGTTGGTAAAATACATACAATGGGTCCAACACTTTACAAACACATATTTTTGTTTCGACTTCTCCGACATAAAAATGAAACAATGAAGTCACCCTTAAAATCAATAACAGTTCTGCTTTCCATGAACAGAAAACATCTATCTGTATAAAGGTTGACCATAATGTGGCTGTTGTTGAGAATAGTATGCATCTGGTCCTGGATTTTGTGCATCTGGTGGGTAACTTGAGTAAGAACCAGCATGCTCCATCTTTCGTGGAGACGTATCGTGACGTAGGTTACGCAATTGTGCCTCTAATTCTGCACGTCTTTGGGGATCTTCAGCAGGTTTTCCACCACCTAAAAAAAATCATCATCGATGGTTAAAAATCAAACGTTCTTCCACATCTGAAACAACTTTAAAGTTTTAAGCTTCAGACTTAGAAACAATTCAAGAAAAGGCAAATACATCAAATAGGTCTTAGAGAATGAGTGTTTTTAACATTTCTACATAGTCAAAGCATTTAAATGCAATTTAAGCCCCTTTAAGTTTGTCCAGATGCAACAGAACATTTGTCCAATTTTCCTTAACCTATTAATGCCTAGATATGCCTCTTGTTTATTATAAGCAGCCAATTGAAGACATTTATAATTATATGGAAAACAGGTGTGTTTTTGCCAACTTTGATTTTCTTTATATTTTTTCAATAATTAAACCATCTAGAATAAACAAAATAACAAAGAAAATTTATTATCAATTTTACTTATTTCTGGAGATAATGGTTTATTTCTGGAGATAACAGTCATTAGAGGGTTAATATTCCAAGAAAAATTGAATACGTTTTAATGAGAAGCCACAAAATATATCTTCTTGGATGTAGTCCGGAAACTGCTTCTTGATAAACTGTAGTATTGTATGTAGTACTAAACCTGGTTATAAAAGTATCAAAGTACATGAAATAAAGAGAATAATATTTATTGTTAATTGTTTAAAACCATGAATCTTTATATTCATGGCCAGTCTCTCTCATATTTACTTACTTGTAAATATGGGAGTTTTCCCAATTATATTACAACCATTACAGACTTTCACGAATCTCAACAATTGCAGAAACTTGGATAAATAATGCTTTGAGAAATTATTGTCAATTATGGATCAACAAAAATATAATGATTTTATTCCCTGGATCTTGAATAATGTAAAAAAGTCAAAAGGAGAAAATGAAGGGGAATTACATTAATAATTAATTACCTCCAACAGTAACACCTCTTTCTCTTTGTTCTTTCTCTCTTTTCAATTTTTCTATCATTTTTGACAGTTCATCATTGCTCATCTTCTTTTCACCATCTCCTTGTAGTCCCCCAGCATGGAAATGCTGTGGAGGAGGATATGAACGGGCTTCTTCTCTTGGTGAATAAACTGATGGGGGAGGCCCCCGAAAAGGCTCACGTAAAAGTTTTAAATATGAATCAAAATTTCTTGCTACAAAAGATAAGGCATCGTCGAGTGGCATATTTCGGTGTTCTATCAACAAAAAAAGGAAAAATAGGTCACCATTACAATATTAATGATTCGGGAAAAAAGAAACAATAAAAGTTTTAACTAGAAGTAAACTATATAATTAAATATTTACACTGTTAAGCTAAAATAAAGTAAGAAAATAATCAAAGAAATTTACCTTGTCTTGTTCCATGTAAAATGTTCAATGTGCATGAACGATGCTGTGAATTCTGTGGTGACACAACAACAGCATAAAGTGTGCCAGATCTAGCCACTCGATCTACTGTCTCCATTACTGGTAATGCAGGTGGTGGGTAGCTTATGTTACAGACCAGTCCAATGCTACGTAGACGACTTTCTACTTCCTCAGCATAATGACTGCAAAAGAAAATAACACATAATGATATGAAGAACAAAACTATTAATCCTACACTGTAAGTACAAGAGTATGTAGTTTCTGACAGTTTCATGCTCGGTGAATCTCATTTTTATGGAGATGAAACAACTTCTTATTCATTAGTTCAATAGTAGTATGACGTTATATGAATTTCTGCATGGAAGCAATCATATTTGTGTGAAAGATAAAAGAAAATTATTATATAGCTAAAAAGAATTTCTTGCAGGGTTGAATTACACTCCTTTTTAAAAATAAGAAACCCATTTATAAGAAACTCTAGTAAAACAAAATAAAAAGGTAAGGAACTTTTTTTAGTACCCATAACCAAATTTAAGAAACCTCTCAATTTTTCTTTCATCTATTTTTATTTGAAAGGTACAGTATTTGTTGTTTTGTAATCTGCACAAATCTTTGTTGATGAATGTTATTTGCATGTTATTCTGTTGTTTTGTAATCTGCACACATTAGATAACATTAATAGCATTGACGTTATTATTTATGAATAATTTGTTTTAGTGTATTCCTACCTACTGTTCGTTTTTATTACGTTTTTAAAAGCAAATTATGTTTCGTCTTTTCTTGAATCCCAGTGAAGTACTTCTTGAAATAAGAAACTCTTAAGAAACTTTCACTAGTAAAATCAGGGAAAAGATTAAGAAACTCACTAGAAGGTCCCAACTTTAGTTTCTTATAAAAAAAAAAAGAGTGTATGTAACTTTCAATATACCTCATATTATCTGAGATAGTTTGGAATGCAGATGTTTCTGAGAGAATGCAGTTTCATGGACTGTACATACGGGATACTCTGTTTTCATAAATTGGGAACTTGGTAGGATAAGTAATAAATCATTATAATGTCACTATCAGTCACACCCTTCGTGATGTCAAGATGTTCACTCTCCACTATAATGTCACTATCAGTCACACCCTTCTGTGATGTCAAGATGTTCACTTTCCACTGCCGTATTTTTTTTCAGTATTCATTAAGGACATGAAACTTACTAGGATTAGTGTTAAGTAATTTTAAAGATTTGTTATAATTCACTGCCTTAATACACTCCCCAATGTAGGTTTTTACAGACATGTAAATATCAATAAGAGTATGCACTTGAAACTTGATGGTATAGGTAATGAAGATATTATCATTGGAATGTAATTATCAGCCAGTCCTCTGTGTGATATCTTGATCCACATTCTCCTCAATAGAGGCTTTTTTTTAGTAATGTACTTTCCAGTAACAGGAGGAACTTGAGACACCATAGGAAAATATTCCCACATTTTTCCTGATAACATCATCACTGTTTTTGACAAAATAATTTTTTATTAAGCCTTTACCAGGCTTCCTTCAGCCATATCATAATAGTGTTATACAAAGGCCTGATGTAAGGAAATAAATATTCCAACAAACAAAACAAACCTTTCATCTTTTGATAAAGATACAATTTCACAGTCAACTTCTGGTCGTGTTCTTTGTGGTGGTCTGTAGTCCTCATATGGTCTTCGATAAGGATCTTCCCTCGGTGGATAGTCTCTTTCGTAACGTGGTGGATACATTTCTTCTCTATAGTCCACAGAATATGGGTCAGGTCGCCTTTCAGGAGGAATGTCTCTAGGGTGATCATAAGCTGGTCTTTCGTATGCATCAAAAGGTTCCCTTCCATACCTTTCAATTGGTCTATAATGCAACATCAATTCTACAAAGCCTAGCTGTGGTTGAAAGTGACACTTTCTCAGGCTGAATTACCACTGTAGCAAATTTGAAGAAACTTTATGACACACCTTATTTCTTGTTGACACCCAATATGTCAGCTATATGCGAGAACATGTATTGATGAATGATTGGCTACAACACAGCATTTTAACTGATATTAATCTTATATATGCTACTCAGTATTTCTTGCAATAATGTTTAGCTCAATTTAACTTATTAGCTTCAGTCCAGGTGCATAGCATTGATTTAGAAATACAGTAACGTCCTGTAAAATACCTCAGTTAATAATAAGGAAAGAAATGGAAAGAAACATTTTGTACCTTCCATAGGGATCATCTCTTCTGTACAGCTCTTCATATCTTGACATAGGGGATAGTGATCTCATGTAACCATCATCTCGACCAGGTCCTGCTCTTAATGGGGAACGGGAGCGATGCCTATGTGGTGGAGAATGTTTTGGTGCATTTCTCATATTAGGTGGTACTACTTCGTCCTTCCGGGGAGCACCTTCAAACTTGTCCTTTGACTGTGTTTTACGCCGAAGACCTGCCAAATTCACATCTATAAAGAAACAATGTTGAAGTCTTTTCACTGTCAGAACACATTTGTAAAAATTCCCTGATTTTTCCCTGACCAGACAGTAAATGTAATTAATGGTTGGTCCTGATAATTTGTTAAAAGCACTCTTTTTCAAGGTTTTCCAGGATGCATGGCAACCCTGCTTTAACCCTATTTTGATGGACGTTAAACGGTTGAAATTACCCCCCCCCCCACCTTAAAATTTGAACTAAAGGTGCTACAAACGTATAATTTTGCATGGTAGTAGCCACAATCTTCTACTTTTCAGAAATGGTCCACTCACATACATTAGATACATATTTTTCCAGTGACGACAGCAAAAATCGGTGAAAATTAGAACAATTAAAAGTGAACCAATCATGGGAAAAAAGTTGTTGACCCATCATATGATAGGTCTTGCAAATGCCCTTTCAGAAAAACTAAATTTGGTTTACCCATATTGGACACTTTTTGCTGACATCAGCAGTTTTTTACGACTTTTTTGTGTTTTTTGTTAATAAATGATAAATGACGTCATGCGACGTCATCACGTCGGATTTTGACAAAAACGCGAGAAAACATTTACCTTCTTATACTTGACTTCTGGTGCAAATATGAAGGGAATTGCATTATTTTTGAAGACCATTGACGTATTTTTCAGCTTGAATATGGAGTATATAGGAGAACTTTTATTTTCCCTCCAATTAGCAATATTCGAACAAGCATAACTTC
>JANTOQ010119487.1:2047-15778 GCA_027564595.1 Bythotiara depressa | reverse complement strand
GGTCAGCGGTCCAAACAATGACTGTTACTGGGGTGTCTTAATATATATATATATATATATATATCGTATATATCATATATATCATATATACCATACCTAAAAATGTAACTTTTAATGTCAATATCTTTATTTACACATAAAAATGAGAAACATCTTTTCAGGTGACCTTGACAAAAGGTTAATTAGTGCAAACATATTAATTATAAAAATTTCAGGACATGTAAGAAATAGATAAAAACTAAAAGTGACAAAATTTAGGAGATGCACAGGAAGGCAAAAAAAGTTCTGAGAAAAAACTTAATCGCCACCCGCCGATGCAAATTCTACATTTCTTCATATCATATCGTTATGTCGGGTTCTGCGTTTTTTACGTCCGTTGGACTTGCGTTTTCTGTATCACCGTATCTTTCCTCTTTAGTGTTAGCGTTTGTACACGTCTGAGATTTCCTGGATTGGCTGATAAAGTGAACTCGTTTATTAGGTTTACTTAAAAATGTATTTTGTTTCTTAGTCTTAATAGGTCTTCCTTTATGAGTCCATCAATCTTCTTCAATGTCTTCCTGCTATTTCAATAGTTTCCTCTTCGAAAACACTGTCACCATAATCATTTTTCTTGCGTTCTTAGCACATCATGTTTTCCACTACTCCATGCGAAGAAACTGTGAATGTTTTTCAAACTTCTGATGAATATACCTTTTTGTTATTCTTCACAGTTGTCTCTTAAGTGCTCTTCTAAAATGGTTGTTTTTCTTTATGTATTGTCCAACAGGTTATGGAAGCGTTGATTTCCTAACGTTACCGTAACGTGTAAGGTCGCCGTAGTTTGGACTTAACAAGATCTCCAAAGTATAAAGGAATATAATACTTGTCATCTTTTGTAATTTTTGGTTTGGATACTCAAGCTGTTTTCCCAGAAATCTTCGTAAACAGACAGGTTCACTTGGTTATGATCGTTTTCTAACATGCAAGGGATTTGATCAACTTCGTCAAAGCTAATTTTGGCTTCCTCTAACACCTCTAGAGACGTTTTAACAGTTTCAGTTGATATTGGTACAGTCATAAAATCTGTTGAAGAATGGAAATATTTTACAGCATCAACAAATAACTCGCCCAACCACTCTTTGAATGAAATATACATGGATATTTTGTTCGGTACTGCGGATTTACTTTTTCTTTCTCCGTGCTTAGTTTGATAAAATGAAAGGAGCACGTGTACAAACGTATTGCACCAAGGTCATTATTTTCCGCAATCCCTTGCACATTCCTGTAAGATCCTTCGAGATACGTGTGCAATGTTTCACCAGCAAACTCTTGAAAAACAGCCTTTAAAATAGTTCTACTAAAATAAACTATAATCAACTTTGGTTGACATTGCAACCCTTACCAACACTATTGGTTCCATTTCCTTCATAAAATGGTTGGCGAATTGCATAAACATTGTGGTCACTTGGAATATGCTCCATTATGGCAATTGGGTGCTTTACCAAAGGTATTTATTACTGTTAAAGAATAAATTATTATTATTTTAGGTTTCTCCTTTTTCTTTTCCTTTAACCAGGGAAACAGGGAAACAAAAGGTACACTGCCATAAAAGAGTGTGCCATCTACGGATCTTTCAGGCGATACAATCTTACTAGTCCTTCATAAAATGTGTCACCTGTACCGTGGATAAAGGTACAGATGGGGTAGATAGCCATAAATATACGACTACCAGATTTCTCCCTTCTGATCCTATTCAACCAATATTTGCCTGTTTGCTATATTTTTAACACATCAGAAAATGTTCCTTGCACACTATCCCGCCAAATTTCGGCCGTACTGGGTATGCATTGCAAGCAACTTCGTGTTTTTCCTATACTTGAACTATTCTCTCCATTACACATCATCATATATGGACGATATTTGTTTTCGATAAAGTGTATAAGGTTTTAAATAACCGCTAGATAACAACCATCGATTTGACACTTTCCTTTCACTGGAAACAAAGGGAATCTCCACTTCCATGAGTCCGTCCGTTTCACGTTATTGTATATGAATTTAGAAAAGCAATATCTGTTGTGTTGTTATATGAAATTAGCAAGGAATTTAGTATAGTATATATCCAAATGCTTGTTCTCCAGACCTCAGCGGCGCAACCAAATTATCAGGAGTGGTTTTCTAGTTCAATTCCATCTTCAGTTCCAAAGTTTTCATTATGAGATATTCGTTTTTACTAGAATATTCCAACAAATTGTTGAATTTAAAATAACAGTTTCAGAATGCCATCCCGTAAGGCGCCGTATCACATGCATCCATAAGTATATAGCTTTATGAGATGTTACGGTAACAAAATCGCTGTATAAGAGACTAATGAAAGTAACTTAGCTAGTCTGCTTATGAAATCTACAATAATTGAAAAAAGTATATATTTAGTAGGCGCTTCGAAATTGAAAAGAGGAATATACGTTATCTAACATTATTAACTGGTAGCCATTTCAAGCGGTCCGATATTGAAAATATGGCCGAAAATGCCTTAACTCCGGGCTTTTATAGAGTCATAATAAACAACTTTCCGTGCTTAGCAACCCAATATGGTAGCTACTGTAAGCAAAGAAAATAATTTTTAAAAGCATCCAAGCAAGAACAACAATGATTAAATCCTAAAGTGTACGAAACTTACTTCCCAGTAGGTACACCATGGTCACATGACGTTGCAACAACGCCAATAACATTCCTTCAAGGTCATCCGGACGTTGTTTGACCATGCTGTGCTCACTGGGTAGGTATGTTTATATTTAATGCTAATATTTAATGCCCGTTCTTTACAGTTAGCTTATGAACTTCCAGAAGGGGAAACTATTTAAGGTTCCCAATGACGCATGTAACTTGTTCATTATTATCTGATCTAGCGGTAAGAGGAAGACCGGATAACTTCTATTTAAAAATTTAATACATAGTATCCCCGGAAAGGAATCAAATAATTGGTCATTCCTTTACTTATAAGACCCTCCTTCAAAAAATTATATAAAATGCTCCAATGGGAGTTTAATATAACTAGGATGTTTGGTTGTTTAAAAATTGAAACTTTAATGAAAGAAAAGCGAAATAAAATGGAACGGAAGTTCGGAAAAAACATTTGTCTAGAGCCCCTCTTTACTGCGCAGTTATAGTACTTAAACTATCAAACTCCGGTTGCGAGTCCTATTGGCACCACTGTGTCATATAACTCTACATGGTCTCTATTCTCTAGATGCTTACAAATCGGAAATTGGATTGAGCGATAAGGAATATGATGACATTTACAAAGAACTGAAGCGTCAACAAAAAAACTTACCTATGATGTTTGAGTCAGGTATATTTCATATATAATATTATTTTTCTTTGACGTAAGGTTTTGTTTCTTATGAATACAGGAAGTGCGGCATCATCATTCCATATCGACATTCCTGCATTATCTCTTACTAACTACAAATACGTAATCAAATTACCCTTTAATGCATAGTGTACCTGTAAAGAAATCAAAGCGTTGGTCATTTCTTTGTTATTTCGCTTTTTCCAGTGGGTTAATTATTGGCGATATAAGGTAAAATAAATTTGGAAAATCTTCTCATAAGAACCTCCGGCACGTCACAAAAATTTCCAATAAGAAGTATAATATAATCAAGAGGTATTCTTGTGCATTAAAGGATTAAAACAAAGGAAATAAATGTTGTGGTACTATACCACTTTTTTTTCTTATTTGTTAGGTTAGTATATAATGTATCCTTTTGTTTTATTTCCATGTAAAGAGGAAAGAGCGGAATCACCAACTCAATGCGATTTGAAGGTTTATTGCAAGTGTACAAAATACGTCGATTGCGAATTGTGTTCTGGTTTACCATCAAGTAAAACTGATTGTGGAATTTACAAATTAACATCAATGTGTTCGAGTAAAACAAAATGTCCAGATAAACTCTTCAGGAAAAAATAATTAACTGTATAATTTTGTTCATTTTATTCGCATGTAGACGTCCTTCTCATTTTACTCGTACACCGCAGCCCTGGCAGATTACACTTCTAAATAAGTTTACAAATACGTTCCCACAGTGGATCCTGGAGGTGATTTATAACGTTATCTGACGAAGGTCCAGATTCAAATGAATAACACCCTTGCAAGGAGGAGGAAGTTACATTTTCTACAAAAGTGCTTAAAACCCATTATCCATCATTAGACTTTTACAGTGATATTGTTTCGTCTAAAGTATCACACATACACTTAGGTATGGTGTTAGACAAATACTCAGCTTTGACCAGCATTTCAAGGAAAAAATATCCAAAGCTAACAAAGGAATTTGCCTTATTAAGCGACTTTATAAATTTTTACCCAGGCAATCATTGATTTAGATTATGAGGATATCATTTTTATCAATCCATATAATGAAAATTTTTGTCAGAAAGTCTAATCGGTTCAATATAATGCCTCCTTAGCAATTACAGGTGCTATTCGGGGTACTTCTCGCGAAAGATTATATCAGGAATTAGGACTGGAAATTTAATGGACAGAAGATGGCTCAGAAGACTTTGTTTTTACTTTAAAAGTAAAACTAACAAAACTCAGTTATATTTAATCATGTTTTTACCTAAAACGAGAGTCCATCCTATGGATTCAGATCAGTCAAGCCTTTTCATTTGGATATCCAAAGAACAGATGGTCTTAAGTCATCATTTCTTTCCTTATTGTGCTACTAAGTGGGATCAACTTGATCCAAATATTCAAAATTCTCTTTATATATCAAATTTTAAAATTATCTACTGAAATTTATACGTCCTGAAACTATGTCTGTTTTTGGTGTTCACGACCCATTTGGTCTTAAATTGCTAGCTAGACACCGACTTGGACTCAGTCATCTCCGGGGGCACAAATTCCGCCATAATTTCATTAATATCTTTGACCAATGCAGTTTATGTGGAACAGGTACACTTGAAACGTATGAACACTTCCTTTTACACCGCCCTACCTTTGCACAACCTCTGTGTAAAGAAAATACACGAAGGCTTTGACCAGTGAAAAAGTGTAAGTATTTTTTTATTAAGCCAATTTTTACTTTGAGGAGCATGTTTTGATGTTTGAATCGAGGAAAATGTTTCCTAAACAAAGTTTTCAAATAAAGTAAAACGTTTCTATTGAAAAATTAAATATTTTCAGTTTTTATCTGGTCAAACCTTTGGAACGCAACAAAAATTTACCTCCCATTTTCCAATAGCAACTATGATGGTCAAATAGTGTATTGTATTATTTAAGGCTAAAATACGATTTTTAAATGGTTTAGGGTTAAATCCGTTTAAAACTAAGAACAATTTCGTGTGATATCAGTTGTTTCGGTTATTGGCATATAATTTTTTTATTACCTTCATAGTTGTAAAATTTATTTTCTGGAAGAAGTAGTTTCGGCATTGTGACCTGTAAGATAAAAACATTTTTTGAAATTTGTAATTTTATTTGAAATTTTCATTATAAATTAATTTTTTGTTTGTTTTAACTGATTTTGTATTTTATTAGATAATTTTATTAATTTTTAAATATCTTCTAAACTATATGCAGCTAATTTAATTTTAATAGAAGCATTTCAATAACAATAGTTTTTATTAGATTTTTATTTGATGTTTATTTATTTTTATAATTATTCTTTTTTATTTGGCATTTCTATTAGAAATTAAACACCTAAAATAACTATTCTACAAAGTTTTAACAGCAGACTGTGTGTAGAAGATGAATTACGGTTAAAAAAAGTGCTGATCATAGTGAATTTTACTGACGTCAGCAAAAATTCACGTGACTTATGGCTGCCATTTTAACTAAAATCAAATATTTTAAATATATCTACCTTTGTGTCATGTTTTAAGGCCATAACACGTGTAGAAGCAGAGAAAGGTTGGGGGAAAAGTCCCCCATGTAAAATAGGGGTATAGCAAAAGGGTTAAGTACTTTAGGTGAGTTATATTAAGGTACCATGTTTCGCTATTTTGGGAGAGTAGGAAGCGGTGTACGGTCAATCTCGTGGAAGCTGTTCTTTTCAATCGTAATCATTACATAAAACTATTTTATTTGAATTAAGTAAATAGACACAAGGTATTAACTTATGAGGGAGCGCATTCTTTCTCTCATGTCTAATGTGTTTTTACATTCGTTATCAACCTCACCAAAATTCTTTTTTATAGACTGATGTCAAAACAATTTTCGTTCAGTGCTTTTACAGGCGTTAAAAATTCAAACTTACATAACAAAGAATTAATGACATGGTAAAAAAACGAAGTGATACAATTTTGGAAACATACGTCGTGCGTACGTTATCCATGTTAACGGTTTGTCTCTGTAGCAAATGTTTATTGGCTCGATATTTCCTATTGGTACGTGTCCACCACCCCATGTATATAGTTGAATAATGTACCGAAATGTAATTGGTCAACACGCCCAAGAAAGATATGCTTCAATGTCTGACCTTGTACATAACAGGGTGTAGTCAATTGTCCCTGACGATATCACTTTTGTGCATTGTATGTAGCATTGACTTTCCTGTTGTACCGGGATGTCTGTTTTGTTTGTTCGTCTTCCTATTGTACTAATTGTAAGGCTCTTGTATTTCTCTGTTTCTTGAATAACTAAAAAAAACGTGTCATTATTCGCGTGCCAAACTGCTCTTGATTTTCATTTTTACTTTAGAGGATACACCAAAAGCATCAGCAGTTGCTTGAAGTGTTGTATTGTAAACCCACTCGTTAACAGAAGAAAGGTCGTTCGTAAATCCATTATTATCACTGTGTTCTGTCCTACTAAAAACCTGTTAGAAGCTATCTTGTTAGACCCTTTTTTTAATGGAAACGCCTCCATAACATTGATGTGTAACTGCGTGGAAAAAGCAATTTCCATCCCGTAGGCATCAACAATTTGCAAATCTCTTCCAAGGTCTAATTTAAATTAGATGATCGAACATGGTTCCGTTTGCGAGACTGTTTGCTATGGCACATTTTAAACCTCTCTTGCGTATACTAGGCTGTAGACTAGAGAAAGCCGTTCTTAAACTAGTCTGGTGATAGAATTGGAAACGAGAGAGTAGCGCGAGAGAACGACTAGTAAAACTTGGAATCTCAATTAATACGCAAAATGACAAGCCGTTATTTTAAATTTAAAAACGAGTGTTGCTAATTAGAAAAATGTATTACCACGCTTCTCTGTTTGGCCTGTTGCCATAATAAACTTAAACATTCAAGCTAAATTAAATTTTATAATACCCCAGCTTACAATTTCGTGAAACAAAAGAAATACATGCATTTACATTTTCTTCACCTGAGATATTAGCAAAATTATATAGCAGCGTTGCCATTTCAATTATTTTTTCCCTGAGTTTTCCATGAGTTGTTCAAATTGAGTTCGCGAGATATTTTGCGTAAAGATCTACATTAAACTTGAATGTTGTGAACGTTTTGTACATTACTAAAGTTTCTTCCTACTTCTAACATCTCTAAAACGAAAGAAATTGCTATAAATAACTAGCATAAATCTTTAGAACTAAAAATACAAAAATTATTTGAGTTTTCCCTAAGTATGTAAAAACCATTCAGAAATTACCTCAGTTTTCCTTAAAAACAGGGTTTTTCCAGCTTTTCCAGATACTGTGGCAACCCTGTAATAGGTAAATTATGATGGCACTTACGAGAGCATGGTTTTTACTTAAATCTCAGGTGAAGATCTACTGTTTTCACGAAAATGTGGAAAGCTTTACTGTTGTAGTATTTTTTTTACAAGAGATCAAGGGGATATGTGTTTAAGGAGATAATTAAATAAAATAACATGATCTCAATATTTTAGTTGTACATTAAAATTAATACAACAGAAACACCTCTCGTGTAGACTCACAAAATGTGTTTTTTTACCATGCTGTATGCATGTTTTCACGGAAGACATCAGATTCGTAGAAGATAAAACGGTTGTTGATGTTTTGTAAACAAGTAATTCCCAGTTCTCGTAGTTGCTGTTAGAGCAGTATTCAGTGTTTTCTCTCTTGACAAATATCGAATCTTCTGACAATATATCGTATCAACAACGGAATGTTTGTATCAACCATGCGATCAACTGATGGAAAATTAGGTAAAGTTAGTTAAAATTACACAAAACAACAAGCAACAGCAAAAATACTTTAAACGTTTTCACTCTCCTCTCCGCAAAGAAAAGTTTAAACCCCTCCCAGCCTTCACAAATTAATGAGAAACCGCTATACCAATTCACCACCGGAGACTGACGCTACATACTAATTAAGGATACACATAACCTTTATGGATAATTTTGCCAAAATGAAAATTTTGTATAATTTAAAAGCATATCTTACGAAGAATATTTATTTTAAATTCGAAATATAATTTTTTCACAAGAAAAGCCCCCAAATAAATAAAAAACTTAAAAATAATTTTTTGCAAAGAGAGATTAATTTGTACTAACTGTTACTAATGGTAACAAACAATTTTTCCTTCCTTTCCTTTGTTATTTTGTAAGAAATTGCAACTTATTGTAATAATTTACAAGACTATACCAAAAGAAAAGTAAACAAACCCGCCTTGTGAGACGTATTCAATCAGCTGAAATCTTAATAATTTCTTTGTTTTCAGATTATACAAGGGAAAACCGGGAAAATGTTGCCTTTGACATAGCAAAAATCAGTTATCTTTGCTCTACAAAACCGTGCCTCGTATTTTCTTTAAATTATTTTGATATAGATGAATAAATATGGGTGAGGAAGTTTTTCCAACATTTTTAATATGTAAGTAACACGTTTCCTTGATGTTCTCGCCACTAATACAAAATTTAAAAAAAAATTACGACAAGGTTTTGGAGGTCAGAACATCAGCTTTCCGAAGATATAATTTTCAACTAGAAAACAAGAGGCCGTTGTACAGGAAAAAAAAAGAGTTGGAACATTTATTTATTCTTTTAACTAAAATATTAACTAATAATATTATGATCGTTTGATAGGTCATTTATTAAGCTTTTCAAAAATATATACTTTTACGACCTGAAAATGCATATATGAAAACATATTAACGATTTTCATCATGCTGAAGCTTATGTGTATCCTTAAAGTAGGTACTATCTTACACAAAATATTTGAGACATTTTCTTTTTTTAGCCCTTTTCACGTTCCCTCCCTATTCGGTAGAGCATCCATAAAAAAGAATGGGGATAAGTCTTAATGCTAAGACCGCTTTTAGCCCTCACGGACTGAAACTGTTCTTCTATGAGTCCCGTCAATTTTGTATACTATATATTTGTTGTAAATATTTTATGAAACGTATATCTATAATCTTGTTTACTTGAAACATTTATTTTTATGTGACAAATATATACTACTACTACTACTACTACTACTATGGGAAACTCATCCGAGTAACTCTTGCCAGTGTATTTTAGTCAGAAACAACGGGAGAGAATTATTAATTCATTGAATTTTCCATGCCAAGGCCAGACAAAGTCCCACTTTGTCGTATACTGAGGCATGCGAGGCAACTCCCCCTCCCCCTTGCACTAGTACTGTACGATCACAGTTGCTTCAGTTTCAAAGTACCAAAGATCTTAAGTCAACTGTCAATCTGAAAAAGTAAACTGAAGAAGTTTAACTAAGAGCTTATTTATATATATATAGACGTTATTTCATTAGTTGTTAAACTCATTTCAACTATGCATCCTACTTATCCCAACGTATATGATATATTGTCATCCAGCTATGTAGTAATTTGTTTATAACACACAATTTTGTGTTTATAAGTGGAATCAATTTCTACCTATACATGTCCGGAAAGTCGTTAGCAAAGAATCCATCGTTTTTCTGCGTTTTCACTAGCATTATTATTTACTATTTGACACCTCGCATTCAAACAAGTAGTTGGAAGTAAACAAGAAAGTGAGATAAAGAAAATAGCTAGGCTAAAGAATGTCTAACGGCTGGATACAAAACCACATAAGAGGAAAGAGAAAAATATTACCTCGAAGTGAAATACACGGCACTCACAATCTTTGCTATTAACACTTTACGGCATAAACAACACACTCCCAACACTTTTTTCTTGAAAAAACTTATTTAATTATTTTATATTTAACGTTTTGCAAACTTTTTCACTCAAAAACACACGCGTTCGCCTCATTAAAAACTGTTTTCTAGAAGCTTGAAAAATGATTTTTTTTTTTCAAATAAAATTTAAATACAACCTCCATGAGAGAATCTACGCAAAACAAAAGCTTATTGTGATTCAACAATAACACCAAAGGTACAGCCGACTGGTCCAAACCTGCCCGGTCAAGTGATGTGACCACATGGAATTTTTTTAGCATGCCAAGTGTTCCTAGTCGTTCTTCACACGTACTTCCCACGCGCTACGGGCCGATAGGACGAAATTACTTACCTAGCCTAGCTAGGATGCAATTGCGTCGTTCTCTCCTGTAATTTCAAATTATATCTCCCTTTTAGTACAGCACCATTTGTTAAGAGCGGGTGTTTAGTTGTCTTGTTTTTAGTTTCTGCAGTAGAGTTAAAACTGGTTTTTCGTAATGGAACTGTTCTACTTTTACCAAGATATGGGGTTTGTTTTGTTGGTTTTTCTGGTAGTTGTTTTCTGCATTTATCTGTCCTTGCTTCTGAAGCAATAAGCGACACAAGAATTCATTCCGATTTGTACGCAACGTCTTTAAACTTTATCTTATACCGGTTGTTCTCCCTTTGAACAGCATCTCCAATTTTTCTTTGTTATCCTTTTCCCAGCTTTGAAGATATTAAAAATTCCTTTTTCACTGATCAAATTATCGGATGAGGGTTTCTATCATTTAATGTGACTCACATTCTTGTCTCCTTTTTAGCTTCAACTCGTAAAGCAGCCGTGTTCTCTTTCTATTCCTTTAGTACACTTTTATCAGCACGGAAACTTTCAACTGACGGTAACACACATCGTAAATGAATGGATCTTTAAAAACAAATTTCTCCTCCAATAGAAAATTGGGGAAGTTACACCTGTTCCAAAAGTCGATCGACCGCTGAAGACGGATGACTTTCGTCGTCCATTATTAGCTTTATCTATGTTGTCGACGTTTGATTACTAATCAAATTTGTGGTTATATTGTCTGGTTTCCGTCGATCCCATTAAACATGAACCCTCCTGCTGAAAGTACATGATGACAAAATCAAATACATGACCAGTGGAAAAGGTACATTGACTATTTTCAGTAACTGTAGTAAGTAGAGACTGAGAACTTAATAACTAAATCAGAGCAATGTGGATTTTCTAATATATTTCATTATTATTGGCAGAATGTACAACAAAATTAATCCGGTTCCCAACCAGGGAACAAGGACATAGTGAAAAATAAATAAATAAAAATGTTATTTGAAGGAAAAGAAGTATAAGCAGACTCCACTGAGATTATAATAAAAAATTAGTTTAAGATAGGACTATGATTGAGGACAAGAGCTGAAAGCATTAGGACTTGATCTGTGAGCAAACTTCAGATTGAAGACCCATGGAAACTAAACACTAAAAAACCTATAAACCGTTAGAATCGTATAAAACCTTAATGCTAAGATAGGTGTTTTGAAAATCACTTAAAGTTAATAAAACTTTAAAAACAAAATGTGAGACCTGGCCATTAAATACTGTCATTAGTATTTGTGTGACTAGATCTTCCAGTAAGAGCTTGTAATTTTTAAATTAAATTCGTGGCTTCCTTTTTGTTAAAGTTTAGACAAATAAGTAGATACGACTCCAAGTTTTTTGGTACGTAGCCAAGAGCACCGATGATGATAGGTACAATTTTAAATTTATATTCGCTATATAGCATTTGTAAATTTCGTCACAATGCTGAATATTTATCGAGTTTCTCATTCGTTTTCTTCGTAATGTTGACGTCGGATGGACAGCTGAATTCGACCACCGTGCAAATCTTTGTTTCCTTGTTCCAAATGAGGAGATCAGGCTTGTTATGTGGTAGCTTCGTGGAAGTGTTGATCAGAATGTTCCACCCGCATTCATAGTTACCTTGCTTCTCGACAATCTCATCTTCGTTGGTAACGGTTACTTTAACTCCAGCATGCTTCGCGACGTGAGCTGTGAATATCGTTTTTGCCACAGCATCATGACGCATTGGTAGATAGTATCGGCTTGACATCATCGGATAGGCACTGATAATGTTGGTGATGTCTTCGATACTCGCTTTACAGAGTCTACATTTGTTGTTTGTTGTTGGTATCAGCCCATTGTCTCTATGGCGCTTGTTATTCAGGTACTTGGTAGCGATCTCTTGTTCCTGGATTGCACGAGCAAAAGCTGTGAAGTGGGATGTCAATTATTTATGCTGCAACCACGATTGACTTTGGTTTTTGTGGATTTGCTCGTCATGTTCCATTTTCTTTTACACACCCATGCATCACCTTCTCTTGGTACGCTTTCGATTTGTTTTCTTAGACTTTGCGTACAAGTCTCTTACTGGCTTGTTTTGGTGTTTGTTCAGGAATGGTGTTAATGTGGTTCTTATTTAAGAGTTCTCGTCCTATTCGAATTGAATGGTTTTCTTCCATTTGGTGATCATATTTCATGCTTTCGTTTATTTCTTTGTTTCTTTCAAGGTGGATATTTAATGAAACGATGCGGCATTCAAAAGAGGTCTGTACATATTTCAGTCCCATGCCTCCTTGAAATCTCGGTACGTATAGTGGATCTATATCACTATTGGGATGGAAACCTCCGTTCATACTCAGTATTTTTCTGATCTTGATGTCAATGTCCTTTAGTTCTTCGATGGTCCAGTCGATTATACCAAATGTTGGAGTAATTACACCTATCGCGAATACATTATGAGCTGTTGCTTTGTTATATGCTGACATTTCCTAAGACCAGATACTACGACATGTGGCAAGCAACTCTTTCCTGACTCGGTTTTTATTTATCTTACCAACATACTCGATATTCTCATCCTAACCGAGGTAACGATAAGTGTCTCCTTCTGCTACTAGATCGATAACTAGGTCGTTCATTGTAAGTGGTACTTGGCAGTTGATTTGTTTCCCATTTACTAACTTGACGTACGCACATTTGTCGACACCAAATTACATATCTATGTCTTTAGAGAATGTAGTAACATTGTCTAATTTTTCTTTACGTTGTTAATACTTCCACTGTACAATTTCAGGTCGTCCACATAGAAATTGTGTGTAATATCAACATAGTCACCTAAATAAATGACTATTATATCCAATTGGTAAATCGCCACAAATGTTTCAGGTATCACGTTATTAAAGCTGCTTAACTTCCACATGTATTGGTATAAATATTTGTCTAACATTCGACTTACTCGAATAGTGTATTCTGTAGAATATTCATTTTCTACCTGTGGATTATTGGGAAAGCCGCAAAATCTGGGTGATTTTCCCAAATTTATAAAAAATGGGGATATTTAAGCAAAGAAAAGATATTTTA
This sequence comes from Bythotiara depressa, assembly GCA_027564595.1. Lineage (NCBI taxonomy): Eukaryota > Metazoa > Cnidaria > Hydrozoa > Anthoathecata > Bythotiaridae > Bythotiara > Bythotiara depressa. Next base: position 2,311 of record JANTOQ010119487.1, on the reverse strand, counting down.
TACAAAATATCCTTATGGAACCTATTTATATAGTAATTAGCAAGTATTTCTAACATATTTAGTGTAGTAATGCATCATGTAAAGTATTGTTCTACAAAGTTAATTAACATTTTAGAATGATTCCGTACCGTTGGGAAGCTAGTTCTAAAAGTCAAAGATTGGGGATTACGACAAAATTGGGGATTACAAACATTATTTATCAGTATTATATTACAGTTTTTAATTATAGAAAATCACATATATATTTGATGTCTTTTCCTCATT
>JANTOQ010119376.1:0-15784 GCA_027564595.1 Bythotiara depressa | reverse complement strand
GGATGTATTTTAAACTTATAACCTTTGTAACATCAATTATCATGGACTCCTTCTGCATACCTTTTCTGTAAGTAAGGTGTTCTTCAAGGCGAGCCTAAGTCCGTTAATTTTTAATCTTATTATCAATACATTTATTAGGTATCTTACTACTGACTACTTTTCACAATTTGGATACAGTTTGTCCAAGTCTCTACAACCAAGACACTGGTTCCATTTCACAGATGATGATGCTATCACAACTGGACAAGAATATCAGACACAAATACTTCTTAATGCATTCACAGCTTGGAGCTGTCAGAGTTGATAAGTGTTGTAAACATAAGAAATTTTCATTTGTGACATTAAAGTCACAGTAAATCCTCTACATTTAAAATTTTAGTAAAACCATGTTTTAGTGTAAAAAAAACAATAATTTTTGGTGCAACAAATGTGGTAAAGCTCTTTTTACTTCATCGGAGACTTGAAATGAGTCACAAGTTTAATTGTAATCACTTGGTTTTAATAACCAAGAGTCTAGGCACGAGTTAGACTCTCGTTGGATTTAGTGCCCTGATATAAGATTATTATTATTAAGTGGTTTGCTTTGCAAAATTCTTGTCATTTTTACATTTTTCTGCAGAAGTTAAGTAAATTCCAACATGCATGTACGTATTGTAATAAGCTTGTAGCTTGTTGTTGATCTATATACATATAAAGGTTCTTTCATGCTTTGTAAACTTCTATGTAGTTACACCTAACCTTAGTATGTATCTACAGCATATATAATTACATGTAACACTGACATGAAAAAATAAACATTTACACATTATACCCAAAAACATGATATGTATCTTCAAGTTGTATACATTGCTTTTGTTTGATCATTCTACTCTTTTACTCCTATAGGATCATTTATTTTTGTTTCCTTTTCCATTAATGTCCAAACAATTTGAAAACTTCATGTTATTAATTGTTTCTTCTGTACTCTTTATATTTACAACAGGTTTTTTTGTTTTTTGTACAGAGAAAAATCTGGAATGGTTCATTTTCAGTAAAAAGTCAGGGATGTCATGGAAAAGTCAGAAGAACAATCATTCAGTCAATCAAGCTGAATAAATAAGACTACTGATTGCAAAAATAAATAATATATGTTGGTGAATACTTCCTTTCATTAAAAAATAATTGTGTATCCCTTGAACCTAATGTATATGTTACCTGTGATAAGGTTTCTATGTCTACTGTATTGGTCATATTGAAGTTTCTTCAGTAAGTATCTTCAAAAGTAAAGTGATGCACACAATGTGTGACATGAATGCGAGGCTAAATGTGTATGGTAATTACCGTAAAGTGAATTCAGGAGAATTTAATGTCAGTTTTTCTTGTTTCATTTTTTACCATGTAAAGATATGGTTACTATAGCTAGTTGATCTTAAATGTAAATAAACTGTATCAAAGTTTGTAGCATGGTGGACTCACATCATATAGGTTCTAATTTTATTGTGTAAGACTTCAAAGTAGAACTTCCCTGTTAATTTCTGTCTTGGAGTTGTTGAGTTGTCTGATTGAGTACATAGTGGAAGAACCTTTCGTAGCTTAAATGTATGTAGATATAACAAGGAATTTGATTAAAACTTGACAGAAGTGGGCTAGCCAAGTAAAATATTCATTTAAAGGAATGCTACTTTTCAGAACTATTCTGGGAATTCAAAAGTAAATAATTCAGAATCTTGCCAAATTATTAATTACCGTATATGCCCGTCTATAAGTCGATCCCATGTATAAGTCGACCCCCAAAATATAGAGCACAAAAGTTGATTTTAAGACGTATCCCGTGTATAAGTCGGCTACTCTTTTAACAGCACAAAAGTAATAACTTTATTATGCTAAAAACTTGCATTTATGCAAAAGTCTTCTGCAAACCAACATGCAGCTACCAATGTGCACAGTAGCGATCTTGTTTTAAATATACATAAGTTATTTTAACCCAAGTTGGCCAATTACACAAGTTAACAAAATAGCTAGCAATATCGCCTTCCGATGTCAAAAAGAAAAAGAAGTCCTGGGCATGAGGTTGAGCTGCCATATTTTCATGAAGAGCAAGTCTGTGGCAGCGATTATAAGTTGAAAATTAAGTTAACGGCACTTTTAGCATGTTAGATATACATAGGAAATGAGTTGAAAACTAAGAAAGATTAACCCTTTAATGCACAGGAAAGGAATCAAATTATTGGTCATTTCTTTGCTTTTTTGATTTTTCCATGGGGTTAATTATTGTAAATGTAATGTAAAATATATGCTGATAAGACCCCTTGGTTTGTCATAAACTTCTGAAGGTTTCCAGTTTCCAATGAGAAGTTGAATATAACAAGGAAGCATGCTTATGCATTAAATGATTAAGTGGGAAACACAAAGAGCCTTAAAGACTGAGAAAATATAGAAGACCAAAGTTTGTATTAGAAACTCAAACCTATGGACTCACCTTAGGTTTCATGGTCTACCAAAGATACAAAAGTATGGTATTCCTATATTTGTTTCATACACTCTCAATCTATCTTAATAATACAGAGCTTCCATATTACAACCTTATGCCAAGTCTATGAATGATCATTCCAGAAACTCGAAAGACAAGCCTGAAAATTGCGATATTTGACAGGTTTTTCCACTCTGGATATTTTGTATGTGTGGTTTCTGTGTTGATGTTGATATTATTTATAAATTACTTTAAAGTTGGAATATTGAAAAGGGTTTACTGTCATTTTCCAAGGCCATAAAACCAGAATATCAGTTGTGTTTAAAAAGCATTCTCAATTATTTACCGAGGCTGCAAAATCAAAATACCAGCTGAGAAAAAGCATTCATTTATTCTAACATTTTTTGTTGTAAGTTTTTCCTTTAAATGAAATGAATAGTTGAAATAATTGTTATATTTTTAAGGCATTATATTATATTAAGTTTATATGTTGTTATATTATATTAACTTATTTTATATTATATAATATTATTACTGGAGAATATACTGTGAATATTGTTTGTATAACATTAGTTTATTTCACTTAAATATCATCATTATCAAATTTACTTTATTAAAGCACACAACCGTCTGTCATATTGAAAAATGAAAAATCTTTTTTTTTCTCAATTAACTACTATTCTAGACTATTTTTTTATACCTCATCCAAGACCTCAATAGGTTTTTTTAACTTATTTACCTATTCATTTATAGTCCAGGAGCCAGTGACATATTTATTTACCCCATTTTTATCTAAAGGCAGAACCACGGAGGAAGCCTTCTATGGCTCTAGCCAACCAAAATCTACAAAAGAAGAAAATCCAAATCACATCAGTGCAAAATAGAGATTACAATTAATTTGTTCAGCTTACTGGGTTTTTAAACAAGCATTCAGGAAGAACATTCAATTGGTCAGATGGTTCAATATGGTACACCTAAAATACCCTGGTTTCGGACCTATATATTACCTCATAAGTATCAAAGCCCAAACTTTCCTAACATGTACCACTATCATATGATAACAAAAAAAAAAAGTTAAATCTAACCATAAATCTTGGTCCTAAGCGAGACCCCCCTCAAAGACCGTCAATTGGACCTTTATGTTACCACCAAATTTTGTGTGAATGTACAACGTCGATGCATGCTTAAAGTCTCTTGATGAAGTCAGATCAAGTTTAGTTGGTGATTTTTATGTATTTTATGTTTTCTTTAGTAATCCTAATAGTCCTGGGAACAAGGTTTTATTTCTCGTTGTTGTGTATAACTGGATCACTCCCGTTTTTTTGAAAATAATCAATAACAATTAATTTTACTACCTGCAGAATTCTCTTTAGAAACAGAGAAAACATATAATTCATTATGAATGTCTATGCTTCAGGAATTGAAACACAAGCCAGATGGAAAATGGAGATTCTATGATGAAATGGACTTGTTACCAGTAAAAAGAAAAGTGGAATTTAAGGAGGAAGACATAGTTAATTTTTGAGTTTTTCAAAGCATCCTTCCTAGGAATTTTAGTTTGTGGTTTGTGAAATCGTTATAAGACAGGGTTTTTCCAAAATAAATTTTCATTTTTCTCTTCTTCTTTATATCCGTTTTCTCCATTTTGACGAAACTGATAAGCTCTACACAAATAATTCGTTTTGATGCTTGATTATTAGCTTTATTTGTTGGCCTACACACATCGAACGATTAACAAAATTTTAACTGTGGCCTAAACAATATTATTTATTTTAAATCTAAACTTATTGATCTATATTCACCAGCAGAGAGAGAGAGAGAGTAAACAAACAAATTTGTGTTTTAGAAAACAAATAAGGTGAAAAATGAAGGATATTACTGTGTTTAAACTAGGCCGGCCATCCTTAAATAATTGTTTGTTTCGCGTAACCCGAGTCACGAAAAAGTTTTAGAGTCTTTCGGTCGTAAAAATTTTTTTTATGAATTGGTGCAAGAAAAAAAAAAATTTATATATACAGTTTTTAACGTTAATAAATGGAGAAAAGTGTGCACAGATCGCATCTGATGAAATCTTTTTTCATTCAGCAGCTTGTTTACTGTACTATGATATATATTTTATATATATTTTATATTTTAACCTAACAAACTTTCAACAATATACTTTCTTCACTCCACATACCATTTTCTGGCAGAACAGTGAGTTGATCTTTCATCATTTCAAGAGTTTTTTTTGCTTTTCTGAGAAATTTAATATAATTGACATAAATAACGGACAGGTATATAAAACATCAGCTGGAAGTTTTATCAGATGAATGAACTATGTAATTTTTGAATAATGAACTATTATATATTATACTTTTATGCGTAAACAAGACAAAAAATTTGTTTAAAATGTCAAGTTCATTCCCAGCTGCCTTATGTGTCTAAATGAAGTATTTTCAGACGTTGGAAATGTATTGACTTCTCACACGTGCAAATACTCAATGATTTTTCTATGCTATCATTACTTAAAAAGATGTAATTCCTGGTTTCTACATACACTATGTTTTATGTGACATGTATAAAATCTCAGTAAAGCATCATTTTATAAAGAAAAATCTAAATATCGGCCGTGAAAAAGCATTCATGATCACTTTCTAAAGCCGGCCGGAAAGTCAGAATATTGGCCGTGAAAAAACATTCCCGATCATTTTCTAAGGCCAGAGAATTAGAAAATTGGCCATGAAAAAGCATTTATTATTGTTTACTAAGGCCGGAGAATTGGAATATCGGCCGTGGAAAAGCATTTACGATAATTTTCTAAATCCGGAAAATCAGAATAACGGCCGTGAAAAAACATTCACAATCATTTTGTAAGACCAGAAAATTAGAATATCGTCCATGAAAAAGCATTCATAATCGTTTTGTAAGACCAGAAAATCAGAATATCGGCCGTGAAAAAGCATTCAAGATCATTTTGAAAGACCATAAATCAGGATATCGGCCGTGGAAAAGCATTCCCAATCATTTTCTAAGACCGGAGAATTAGAAAATCGGCTGTGAAAAAGCATTTATTATTGTTTACTAAGGCTGGAAAATCAGAATCTCGGCCGTGGAAAAGCATTCACGATCATTTTAAAAGACCAGAAAATTGGGATATCGGCCCGTGAAAAAGCATTCACGGTTATTTTCTAAGGCCAGAGAATTAGAAAATCGGCCATGAAAAAGCATTCATTATTGTTTTCTAAGGCCCTAAAATCAGACTGTCAGCCATGAAAAGGCATTAACATTCATTTTCTAAGGCTGGAAAATCGAAATATCGGTCATGCAAAAGCATTCACAAATGTTTTCTTGGACCAGAAAATCAGAATATCGGTCATGTAAAAAGATTCGCAGATACTTTTTGAGGTTGAAAAATCAGAATATTGGCTGTTCAAAAGTATTCACTAATATTTTCTAAGGCTGCAAAAATGTTTTTTTTAAATACTGTTTATAGCTATATGTATGGCTAGTACTGCTCTTTGGTTGTTATATGCAGGGTCACCTATCTAAAATGACTAATATTTTCTCATCCCATGAGTGGCCATTATACCAGATTTGACTGTAATCTTAATTTTAAGCATAATCGCTCTCTTTTAAAATCTAAAAGATATTGTAATTATCTAAAGGTTTTGTCTCACATTTTGTACATAATTTACAACTTCTTGTGATACTTAATTTTTGTTTCTTAATAGAAACCACTTTCTTTTAGACTTTATACATGAACTACACAGGTGACCATTTTTGAAGAAAGTATATAGGGGGTCAAATTATGTTTTATTCTCCATGATTTAGATATGTTTAGAATATGGATATTGTAGAAAATGAAATAGTACTTATTCTAAACGCATGAAGGAGGAAAATTATAATTAATTTGTGGGTGTGACCCCCATTTTAAATTACGAGAACAATAAAAAATCACAGCGAAGAACACGCGATATACAAATGAAGTACGATCTTGGAAGGAATAAAAAACAATGTTATGTGATACCTGTTTTAGTATTATTTATCACTTTGGTTAAGATAAAGTATAAAAAAATTGTTCTGGTTGGGAAAAGAACATTTGCCACTCGGGACTCGGGTAAGTTTCAGTAAAAAAAAAATGCATAGATTTTCAGGAAAATACCGACCTGAAAGTTTTCCGGTCGGCTTAAATTTCACAGGGTCAGTCAGGTTACACCAAACAGACAATTATTTAAGGATGGTCCTAGCAAAATTTTAACTGTGGCCTAAACAATATTCTTTATTTTAAATCTTATTGATCATATATTCACCAGCAAAGAGAGTAAACAAAGAGATTTGTGTTTTAGAAAACAAATAAGGTGAAAAGTGAAGGAAATTACTATGATTAGACTAGGCCATCCTTAAATAATTGTTTGTTTCGTGTAACCCGAGTCACAAAATAGTTTTAGATTCTGTCGGAAAATATTCTAGCATAACACAATTATCTTTATTACTGTGATAGCTATGATTCACATTCTTATATTATTGTTAGAAATATTTAATCTTTTCGACGTTGCCTAAACATTATTAAATATTTGCTTATGCTAGATCAATGTGATACATCATTTAATTGCTAAGCAATTGAAGCAATTTATTATAGGGAAAATTAAGCAATGTTAAATCATCTAAAAATTAAATGTTCATATTATTTTATTGAAGTTTTAGTATATATAGCAATGTCAAATCGTTACAAATCACTTAAGTTCTAATCGAAATTTGGAGACAGTCTCTAAGTTAGATTTGTGTCAAAATTCATCACAATACATCATTGTACGTTAATACAAAAATTTTCTCTTTGTAGCTTATGAGGTAACATAAAGGTCCTATTGAAGGTCTTTGTGAGGGATCTGACACAGGCTTAGGATAGGACTTCATGGTTAAATTTAACTTTTTGTTATCATGTGATAGGTACATGTTAGGAAAGTTTGGACTTTGATATGTATGAGGTAAAATAAAGGTCCGAAATCGGGGTATTCTAGGGGTACTGGCGCTCAAATGACCCCATGTTGGACCAGCTGACCAATTGATTTCCATTGTCAAGAACATTACCAGATTTAGGGTATCATACCTTTTTGATAAAAATGGGGGTAAAAAAATCTGTCACTGGCTCCTGGACTATTATTGATGTGGGTTATTTTGGATGAAAAAAAAATTGCTTGATTTGATTCATTCCATTGAGCTGAAACTTTAAATGGTGATCATTTTGATCTACTTAACTTAATGATGATGAATAGAAGCTATTTGAATTATAAAGCATTTGATTTTTAAATCAGACATTCCAGTATAACTGTCTTCCCTTGAGTGTCTGTTAAAAGGGTTTTGCATTATGAAAAGAGTCAACAAAGGTGTTTTAGGTGTGTCATTGCTGGCAAAATGATTTATTTGAAGAGAGATATTTTTTCTAACTTCTTGGCAATTATAGTTGTTAAAGGGAAAATATCTCTTTCCTGGTAAAGTTGCTTTTATAACTCAAGGATTTGCATGTCCTTGGGTATTAAGCAGTTCTAAGAGAGACCGTTTGTAAAGATTTAATAAACTATATGGCTATTATGATAGCAAATAATAAAGTTTATTATTGTTCACTGTCAAAATGCAATAATACAAGTACTGATGTAAAAAAACGTCTTACAAATCTATGACCATCCATATTGCTTTGGAACGCTATCTTTTGCATGCCTCGCTATCCCATACTGTATACAATGGTTTGGTTGACTGACTGAAAAATTAACTGAAGCAAAAAAGATGGCGAGGTTGGTACCGGTATATCTGTTGTTTTGTAATATTTGTTTATATTCTACTTTCAATGTACACAAAATACATGGTATAAACCAGTAAATGAGTTATTGATGTAAATGTTAGTCAGAGCTAATTTAGATCTAAGTTCACTAGAGTAAAAAGTTATGTTTTTAATTCTCATAAGTATATCATGAATCACCAACAATTTCTCCAACATTTTTCATATGCCTAAAAGTGTTTTATTTTATTAAGCTAAGAAAAAAATGTTTGTGGCAGGTATATCTATTTATAACTTTTAAAAATACTCATAGATGTTGAAGAAATCAACTAAACATGTGAACATTAACCATCATTTTTGCTGTGAACATTTAGTGAGAACAATTTAAAACTACTTACTAAAAGTTTAAACAAAGACACTCAGTTCAGTACCTTCTGTTACCAGTGAGAAGAAGTTAGATATATGCTTAAGTGACAAGCCATGCAAGTTGATGCAGTTTCAGAAGGTTGTTCATGTTTGACTAATAATATTTCATGTTTTTAAATTTAATTTATGTAAATTCATATAAAAACTTTTGGGTTATCAATGCATATGTAATATAATGCAATGTATTTCTTTATTTAATGTTGGTACACTTATAGTAGTGAAAATATTTTTGAAAATTAATTAAAACCAACAGAGCGACTAGTAACAAAATAACAAACAGTAAGTGAAAACATTTCCTAATAATAATCTACAAAAGTTTTTTCCTCATATGTTATTTTGGGCATCATTATACAATTGTATAGCATGTATTGAAAGTTTTTTTAAACATTTTCCAGATTCTGAAACAAAGCAATGATAGCTACAATGATAAACTTGTTTGGATAGCATCAACAAATAGATAACATGTTGACTGATTTCCCAAACATAAAAAAGAAACTTAAAGTTCTTAAATGATGAAGCAACACCTCCACAAAAACAAGAAAACATGAATGTGATTTATGTAGGATGAATTAAATGTTGGATGAGAATCAGAAAATCAGAAAAATGAGACATCTGCCCTGAAATGATAATATAGTTTCAAACAAAGTATAAGTTTTCAAAAAATTGCGAAAGTTTGAAAGTAACATTGATGGAAATGTTTAGATAACAAACTTTCTGTTTAGCAACATTGAGAAACTGCTGGAACTTTCATAGTGCATTTTTAATGTTAAGTTTACAAGAGTTTTACTTGTTACGAGAACATATGAACTGCATAAATTTGCCAGAAAAGAATTGACCTCACAGGATATCACATTCCAAAATAAAGATTCAAACACACGAGACCGAAATATATTACTTATATTCATCACTATTTTCAAACCTTGCTTTTAAAGTTTAGCAAACCCTTTTCACAATGGCTTAAGTTATCCAAGCAATCATTCTCTCAAACTAGTGAACCTCCCACAATGGCTTAAGTTATCCAAGCAATTCTTTTCTCAAACTAGTGAACCTCCCCTTTAATATAAAATCCGCAAGAAATGAAAAACAACAGTTTCCTCTTCTTAGAAATTATTTAATAGACCAATTATGAAAAAAATAAATAATAATACAATGATGAAAGGTAAATTAATGCAATAACATGCATTCATCAAGGATTTGTTCCAGATCCTGGAAAGTACTTTACTTTCCGTTATGAAAATGATAAAAAGACGCAATGTGATCAATATTTTACATGTTTTCTTTCATCTATTGAAATTGCAGCTACCTTATTAACCAACAACATCAGGAAGGTAAAATGGTTGGTGTTATATTTGTTATTTTCTTAGATTTAACCTTTGAAACACTAAGTCCCGGGATAAGGATAATTGAAAAGTTTAGTACTATGGTTTACATGCAACTGAACTAGATTGGTTAATAGAACCTCTTGTGTCCAACATGGAGATGCCTTGTCTGAGGAACATGGCATTACAAGTGGTGTATCGCAGTATACCTTCTTGGAAAAGATGTGTTTATAATTGAATCATGCCTTATCCTGAAAACTCATTTTAAACCTAAAATCTGGTATAACAGAAGAGATACTTTTTGGAATATCACAACGTCTATCTAGAGAATCAGAAATGAATATGAGACCATGAATGTCACCTCTACCTATAAATATTATGGGTACTAGTTCAACCAACAGTAAACCTTAATGGATATTTCTACAAAACGTTTGAAAAAGCATGTGGAAAGCTAAAAAATTTCACAAAAATAAAATATATCCTTACACAGAAAGCTCAAATAATATTTAACAAGCAATGATAGTACCATCACTGACTTACTGTGGATGTGTAAAGTTACAACTTTCTCAAACACAACAAATTGATCATATTCCACAGAAGAGCATCCGATATTGGTATTTTAAATCATAATCAATGCTTTAATATACCGTCACCAAAAAACATAATCACAATAAGAGCTTATGAAGCAGATAGAGCATGTTCAAATGTATGATCAAATGTATATTCAGATGTTCAAATGTATGATCAAATGTATATTCAGATGTTCAGATGGCCAAGTATTCTAAGAATATTTCACGTTAAACAAATATGACTTCTCACGAAAAGCATTATTGGTGTTACCTTGAATATGTCTCAAATATGGTAAAGGTCATTTGCATTTGTGGGAGCAAAATGATATAATGATCTGCCAGTACACATCAGAACAAAAAAAATTGTTTTTAAATTAACGTTGCAAAGTTTTTATGAGTAAAATATCCAAGTATATACAAAGTACTAGCTTCATAGCAGTACATGTTTTCCTTTTCTGCCTCCTTTTATTGGGTGGGTGTCTGTGTTTCTTTTACATAATCCATGTTTATTTATTTTAACTTTCTGTTCCACTTACTATTTCTAAGTTTCCTCACTTTTATTCACCCCTCCCATCTACACAGCTTACAAAACTCAAATTGACATCTGCACACCTACAGGACTCACATTGGCAACAGACTTTATGTATTTTATATGTATATATCTGAAGTGATTATGTCCTGTAAACATATTCCATTAATAAGTAAATAAACAAGTAAACAAAAAGGTCTATCAAAAAGGTAAACTAAGTAAAACTTTGAAACTTTATGCTATTGGTGCTCATTTCAATTACTCTTGAGGTGGAAGCACCGAGGGTAATATAAGTCTATATAAGAATTTACCAAAATAATTTGTTTAGTTATAAAGTCATACATTTCAACCAGATTGGTGAATAAATCAATTTTCATAATCAGTTTAGGGCCCAAAGAGCCCAAAAAAGTGTTCAGTTTGTTTTACTCTAGATCACTGGAAAATGCATCTCCCGTTGTATTTCCATAAGTAAGGACGTAGAGTGTCGAGTGGCAGAAAATTGTTTACTAAAATACTTGCATGGGTAGGATGAAACTATGCTTAAGTTTGTTTCGTGTCTTAGCTATGATTATTCAAGTACTAATATATAATATTTTACAAGTAAAATATTTAATATCATGTCCGGACATTTTGACCAAAAAAATCAACCAAGCTGGACAAAATGAATATCAAGCCATAAATATTCCGCGTCTGGCTGTTATTTTGATCCCTGGGTCATAAGAAACCCCTGTGTTTTTTTATCTACCATGCCATAATAGACTCAATTTATCAAATGTTTGAATTGAGAGTTTTTATTCTCCTAGATACACACACCACTGTGAGCTCCATCCAACCAATACAACACCATAAGATTTTTGCTATTAATTTTTAATTATTTTCTGTTTAAAGGAAACAAACCTCTGCAATGGAGATGTAGATCATTACAGGGGTACTAAATTTCCCAATAATAGACAATTACTTACAAATGTATAAACATTACCTATTTATAGACATTATAACTCATGGAATACCACTAATTGTTATTGTTCCAAGTGTTGAAATAAAATTTAACGTTTTTGTAAAATCCGTTGGACAAAAGTGTCCTAAAAACTTTAGATTCAAACAGGCCACGGAAAATTTGTATGTGCAAATTTGACACCATGCCTGATGGGGAACATAAATAACTAGGCATGCAAAACTATTTTATGTGACGAATCTGACACAACCCGCACATATTTGCCGAATCTGATACCCGCACATATTTACAGCACTTTGTGAATATACTTTACCAGATGGAAGATGTTGTCAGCCAAAACCCTGGCTTTGTGCAGTAAACCCCAATAACTACGTCAACGTATGGATTACTCCATCCCTTTGTTAACTTGGTGCAGACAATGTCCATGGATATTTCAAGGCTTGTTCTTTATCTTCATTATATAAAATGTTTGTCTGTAACATTAAACAATGGTGTAAATTGTTTAACAAATTCTCCTCAAATCTGCTGTTTTAAATATTAACTTCTTATGGGTTTTGATATTTTTAACATGAGTCCAAAATCAAGCCTGGTTTAGTTAGAAAACTCATAACCAAATGCTTTACTTTCTTTAGAGAAGAATTATATATTTTTAATTTATTTATTTCGATTAATTTATATTTTGTAAAATAATTTTCCTGAGAGATATTTTCTTTTCCTGTACACAAACATTTTGAATCAGACTATTTTTAAGTTTATTTCTACAAGTAAGAGTCACAAGTGAGAAGCTTCCATTGTATCCATAACATTAATACAAAAATTGAACCCTTGTTGCAAGTAGAGCAAGACACCAGTTTCTTGTGAATTATTCAGCTATTAAATATATATTATAAATAGTCTATAATGTTAACCTGTTTTACTTTATATCTATCTCACTTACTCACTGTTACTTCCACTCCCACCCTGAAAGTTTTCAATTTGGTTTGGACCTCCTTGAATCCCCAGGGATACCTCATTTTTGGTAGAATATTCAGGAAAGGTGTAAATTGTGCTCTACAAATATGTACTTTATGTTGGTCTCATAACTGAATATTGATTTCCATGGTTCCTTTTCAAACATTATAATACCATTATTATCATTAAAAAGTATGAAACTTAATTACGCATTGTTTAATTTGTTTGGAAATATATAGAAATTTATTTCTTTAAACATCATTTCATATAATTATATATATATATTTATACTAATAAACTCGCCTTGGCTTCTGACATCTTTGCCAAATATTCAAAATATATTTTATACGGCAAAATCATTTTTGTACGGCATACGACACAGTATGATCCAGTTTTCTGTTTTTTAAAATTATGTATTTACATATTTATTAATTATTTATTTGACTGTTTACATGCCATGGCTAAGGGTGGGATGGGGTTCCAGGTCCCAGGACCCAGAAAATTGGGACCTCGAAAAGGGACTTGTTGAAAATGTGGGACCCTGTTATTTTTTAGTGGGAAAACTTAGATCCTGAAGAGATGTTTATTATCGATTAAATGAAAAAAAAAGTTAAAGTTTTCCAAGGGGTTTATTGGAAGTAAAGTTTAAAAATGGTAAGATCTCCTGATTATTATTCATAAAATATAAAATATACAATAATAAAATAAATAAATGTTATAGATAGAAATTATAAATAAAATAAAAAATTTAAATTTTTCAATACTCAGATTTTTAAACGGCTTATTGGAAAAGCCTTTGTAACCTTTATAACTTTACCAATTTTATATTCCAAACCAATAATTAACCCCCTGGAAAAATTTAAATAGTATGGTGTTGCTTAAATTAATAACCGGGAACATGAAGCATTAATGAGTGTGTGATTAGAAAATGAAATAAAATAAATGAAAGATAACAGATTACCATTATTCCCTTACCTGATACCTCCACAAATACTGTACTATGGTTGCCACAACACAACATTCCTCAAATTTGAAACGTTTCTCATTGGTCTTCAAATTTTGTTGTAATTTGTAAAGGCTCCTCAAATCTCTTCCAGAAGGTTTTGTAATAAAACCATTTACTAAATATTTTTAAATTCTAACCATTAATTTTCCATGTTGCTTTTTTTATACCATTTAAAACAATTGTTACCTTCTGTAATACACGCAATGGACCATCTTATGGTGTAATTATTTTCCTGTACTTTTAATGACATGCTGAAATCCTTCTTAATTTTTAGTAAATATTTAGTTTTCACACTGAAATCGCCTGAAACATTGTTCTGAAACCTTCTCGAATCTCATCAAAACTGTTCAAATATTTGTACAAAAAAGTGCCAACCCTTGTACAGATTTTAAGTATTTTGCTTGTTTGTACAGATTTTGTTTGTTTGTCTTTCTCTTGGTGGTGATGATGATGATGATGATGATGATTATGCTGCAGCTGATGCAACAAATTTTCTGCTTAGATAGGGAGTTTTGATTTCCTGGTATAAGTATGTACCATTAATTGCATCCAATTGAATACAATTGGTAATTCATTGATCTTTGTGGCATTCCAATTCCTGTCTTAAAAAACCCTTATTACATGGTTGAATCAGTCTAATTTATTGGACAAAACAATCTCTTGTCGATATGGATATTTAAGAACCATGTACCAGTGCATTAGTATTAAGGATTAATCCTTGTCACTAATAACGCTATAATTAAATGAGGATTTATATAGTGGAAATATTTAAATACATAATACATAATTCATGATAATTAATCCTAATTAACCTGTAATAAATGTGTTTCCTGTGAGAAAGTGAAAATAATGAAATGGTTTTGTTGCCTCATTGACATTTTACATTAGTCATAGGACCTGTGCTTCTAAAGATTATCCTTTAGAAAAGTTAGCATATAATTTGTTTTTTTCTCCTTGTTTTTAAGGATTAAGAATAACAGGTTTTTGTTCTTTTTTATTCAGGCAGAAAAAGATAGTTTGCAGCATCACTTGCATGGAACAGAAACAGAGCTCTCCAGTCGGCTATCCTCTTCACAACAGGTGAAAAATTATGTTCTTCATCTAGTGGCAAAAACCCCAAACAAAGAGTTTCTGTTTTACTCATATTGTTTTAAACTCTAGGGGCTCCATGTTGAGACAACCATATTAGCTGTTGTCATGATTTTATTATTACAAGCTATTCTAGTTGTGTGTTTTTAATATTGTGTATCTTTGTCTTTTTGCCAGTCTACATTGTGTGTTACATTAATTTAGAGGATTTGAGACAATTTTGTATGTCTTAGAAGATTTCTAGACATTCCCGGAATATAAAAATTGTAGAAAGTTACTTTTATTCTTATAATAACCACCACTTGTATGTCTATTGTTTCCATGGACATCTCACTTCTGAGCCCATACCTGTCCTGGAAGCCATGTCTATTGTTTCCATGACTACCAACAATAAAGTCTTGATTAATCTTTTGATGCTTGTTAGTCATTCACCTACACATTGAAATGGGCAAAAAAACTGCACATAGAAAGATTTATAATTTTTATTTAATTTATAATTTATTTTATTTTAGAATTTTGTATTTTAGAATTTTATGAAGAATCAGTAGATCTTACCAACTTTATTTCCAATAATAAACTCCCTGGAAAACATGAAATAGCAGATAAATTAACATGGATTGATTCATGTCTGGGGGACTTCTATTTAACCCTATTTCACATTTTGAGGCCCCCCCCAGTTACATATTATTTAATAACTTTTTATTGGCTTGTTCAATTTCTTTGAAACTTTGTGACT
>JANTOQ010119154.1:0-15791 GCA_027564595.1 Bythotiara depressa | reverse complement strand
CATTGAATTGTTTTCATTTCAGTATTCGATTGATCGTATGTAATATACTGTTTTCGTTCATGCAAATAACTTTCAAATCATTTCAGGTTGTTTCCCATTACTCCGTCCATAGTATTCTAATTTATTGAGTAGGATTTTATGGTTTACTGTATCGAACGCTTTCGATAGGTCAATGAATATACCTAATGTACCAACCTCGTCCCCAGGGCCTCTTTCTCTTTTTGATATTCTTTTTGATAGCCTTCCCCAATATCAAAAAGAGAAAGAGGCCCTGGGGACGAGGTTGCTAATGTACAACTTTGAGAGTCAAATGAATTTAAAAGTTCATCTATTAATTAAGATGGTTTTTGGAGTTCAAATAACAAAAAAACCCTGAAAAGTGTGATTTTACCAGGTTTACCGTCATATTAATCACTGAAACTAAACCAGATAGCACTTTCCCTACTGCACGATTTTTGGTTAACTCATTAACGACAGGATATACATCCTGCTTATGGTAAAAGGCCAATTAGAACCCTTTGCTTTAAATTTATGAAAAAAAGGGGTCTTTATCACCTTTTACCAACATTATTTTTCCTTTTATTTCCAAAGATTAACCTCCTGGAAAACACAAAACAACAAAGAGATGAGTGATGATTTAATTCATATCCGGGGGTACTGACAACAAAGAGTTAATGGTTTTTGTACACCTTATATAGGACAGACAGAAATAAGTTTGGAGAAGGTATTCTTATATATTCCTATAAGTTACATTTTAATCACAATTTTCCAAATGATCTTGAAGGGCCTTTTAATGAAATTAATCTTAAAAAAGAAAGAAAGTGGTTATTACTAGCACATATCATCCACAAAATCAACTGATCAGTATTATTTTGAGTCCATTAATAACGCCAGTGGGCATATCATGGCCAAACAACGTCTTTTCAACGCCGAATAAACATTACAGACGTCGATATAACGTTGTTTCAACATCGTGTGACCATGATGTGCCCACTGGGAAGCATTATATATTATATTAGATATATGAGATATACCCAATCTCATGAAATGTACATGTGAAGGGAAAGTGCACACGAATCAGCATAGAACGCCAAAAGTCAAATAATTAATGACCAATACACGAATCAGCATGGAACGCCAAAAGTCAAATAATTAATGACTAAGACTATTTTAGGATTGACTTCTAAAAAGTTTTCATGATGATGAACTGTAACGATTCGAATAAAATGTTTGACAAAAAAAATAGGTCACAGATTTTGAGAGGTATTATATTTAACAAATCGTAAAAATTGGATTGTCTGAGTTTTTAAAAGCTATAGATTGTCTGATTATCACAAAATGACTTTTAGCTGTTCTTAAAACAAAATTTAAAGCTAAAGCAAAATAAATTTTACATCAGGAATTATAAATCTTTTAATATCGTAATTTTTAGAGAAGATCTTAGAAAAAATCTTCATGGTAACTGTAACAACTAGAATGCTTTTGAGGAGTTATCCTTTCTCAGTTTATATATACATCAAATAATCAGAGCAATACATGCATCGTAAAAGATTTTGTACAATGTAAAATTTACTAATATAATAAACTTGTACAACTGCTACAAATTAAAAAATGTTTGGGTGACAGGGAGTCGCAGAAGACAAAAAGTGTCCAAAACAAAAATTATATAAAACAAAATATTACATAAAAAGCAAAAAAAAAGGTCCACAAAATCCAACCTCGTTCCCAGGGCCTTTTTTCCTTAACTGATGGCGTCCATCAAAAAGAGAAATAGGCCCTGGATACTACGTTGCACAAAATCATCATATTATTCTCATGGATAACAGCAATATTATATCTGCTCAATGACCAACAAATGTCTGAAATACTAAACACATCTTTCAAATATGCTGTCAACTCTAAATATCAAAGAAAATTATGACTTCTGACAATCAATGTTAAATCAGCCCTATTGAACATTTTGAAAATCACCAAAGGAAGTATTCTTAAAATAAAATAAATTGCACCAGTGATTGATTGATTTTTTTCATTTATTAGTCTCAAGGAAGAAAACGAAATAAGCTATAGGCTAAACTTTTAAAAACATACTAGTAAAACATTTACAAAATTTGTAATAATATGATATATTTATCATGTCATGGACCTGAATGATTTAAACGTCGGGCTACGTTTCGAGAGATAGCTTCGCTCTTATATATCCTTGATCTATCAAAAGCATTTGATTCTTTAAATCATGAACTGTTGATTGTAAAATGGTTTTAGTTATTCTACGTTAACGATACGTTAACGATATGTACTTTCATAAAATATTTCGCCACAGAGAAAACTTTACATATATATATAGAAGTAGTCAGCGGAGCTGTTCTAAGAAAACTGCCAGAAAAAGGTGGCTCCCCAGGAAAAGGTGGCTGTTTTTCTTAGAACACCTCTTTTCTAGGAAACAAGGTGCTTGAACAGCTCAATTTACCAGGAAAAATACAATTTTTTCTTAGAGGTAATAATAACTGGCATGTTACTACCTTAAGGGTCACTAAAAGGGTTGCAACGCGTTGCTAAGTGCGTTGCTAAGGAACGTTATGAGACACAACTTATTTTTAAAGAACGTATTATCGAATTTCTTGAGAAAATAGATCAAAACCAACATCAGAATCGACTTCTCCGTAATTGAAAATTGCCAGAAAGATAGAAAAAAAAACTTTAAAAATTCCGATATTTAATTGTGATCTACCTCCTTAAAGCACTTTGAGCATCGAGTTCATACAATTTCAATGTTTAAAATGTATTAAAAATATATACTGTTATTTTCTATATCATTAAGACGTGTTACATATTTCTCTTAAGGTGGTATAATCCCCCAAAATATTAATTTCTTGACACATACTCTCTTTCCGAAATATTTATGTTCAGTTGTCACATACGATTAGTGAAAAGATGAAAATAGCAAGAAAATAAATAAAAAATCAATTATGTTCATAATTAATTAGGAAAAATACCCCAAAACCATGTATCTTCTGTTCGTATATATCTGCAGAACAACATAGTCTAGAAATGTGAAACTTGGTGGGGTTACTTTAGATTGATACAATTAATGTTCTGAACCTAAAAAAATGTTACGTAACATTCTATTGTTCTATGTGAAGATACAGAGGGTTTTTTCATCTATTTTTAGACCCGAATCCCATATTTTTTATTAATATTATACAATTTCCGCCGACTTTATTCAGCAGATCTTTGTTTCATGCCATCTACGTGAAGATGTACAGAACGCATGCAAAGTTTCATGTCATAAAGTTTTACCATTCCCGAGTTATTCTTGTTAAAAATTAGAAATTTATAGTTTTGAGAAAAACATGTTTAAACTTTGGAAAACTGAAACTTATGCAATATTTCACGTAAAAGTTAACTTAATATGCAGTTTTACCCATTCATTTTAATCTCAATTCATTGTTTCTGACCTCAACGTCTCTCCCATTAGCGCTTACCTTCTTTCGTTGTTTTTTCTCATTATAAACGTTCATTGTTAGTTCACAGACCTCTCCGTTATTACACGTCTCAACTCTTATTTCGTCCTTATACTGAGGCAGGCGAGGCACACACCCCTTTTTCCCGAGGGCGGAATGAGAGTACGTTCGTTCAGTAACAAAGTGCCAAATCTGCCAAATAAAAGATCCAAAGACTTTTTTATTTTTATTATTATTTATTTATTTTATGCCCCGAAGGGCGACAACGGCGAAAAGTTCCGCAGTCTTATCTTTCGAAAGAGATTATGAACTAGTATGTTTAACCAAAAATATAAAAAAATGAAAAAATTAACCAGCATAAAAATATATAAAAGTTATATATACTATATACACATTCCTAGTGGAGGTTTCACAATGGTAAGTTATGTAATGTACTAGTAGTTTGTATTAATGAATTGTTCTCACCGGTGAAGGGATGTCGGCGTCTTTGCGAAGATTCCCTTCTCCAGAGTCTGTTGTGGTTTTAGATTGAGTTAAATCCCTTACTAATTATCTGGATTGTGGCTGTTGGAGCGATGATTGGCTTAAGTGGATTGAATAGTGCCGGATACTGCCCTCCTCGCCCAGGGGTAGGTAAAATTACCCCTAAAGGTAACTATACGTGGAAGATAGTCGTTGTGGAATTGGTTTGGTTAGTGATTATCTTGTAGATGAGGCTAAGGGAAAGTAAAATCTACCGTTTAATCCCTCCTTCTTGGTGTGTGGTTGCGGTTAGCACTGAATGGGTACTTGTTTGTTGAGTTTGGGATTATATGCCGTTGTTGGTTGTTGATTGTTGGTGAGATGGATCGTAGTGCTACTGTTGGTGTGAACTTAAACGAGAATAAAAAGAGAAAGGTGCGCAGGAAAGAAAAGATAAATAAACTAGTAATGTTCTGAAAGGGGATTTGCTACTCGGTTATGAATGAATGTAATAATGGTAGGGAGTGGTCCATTTGTCGAATTCCTCGAAGACCTTTAGATCTTCGATTAGGAGAGGATGTAAGTTGTCGATTTTGTGGGCCTTGCTGAATCATCTCCCTGTGAGATGAGCGTTGTGATGGCGAATGGATGTAACGTTAGCGAATTTGTTCATGTTAAATGTTGATATGGAGAATGAGATGTGAAATGAGCCTCAGGTGAATTTTGATTGGATCCGCTCCCAAGTTTTGAATGTGTAGTCCAAGGCTACGTTTGTGGCTACATGGCTGTAGTCGAGTTTGGAGTGGACGAATGCTTTGTAGGTGGTGGTGATTGTGGAGTGAGATGGACCGAACTTGCGGGATGAAATGAGTCTGGGTCTGCTGGTGATGAAGGATGCAGTGTTGGCTTTGGTCCAAAAATGTTGTTTGAAATTAAGCCTGTGATCGAATGTAATTATACCAAGGAAAGTGGTTGCGCGCCACAGCGATATAAACTAGATCTGTAAAAATTTAGATATAACTACTGAAAACAGTGAAGAAATAGTGTTTTGGGACATAAGATTGAAGTGCTTTACGAAACTTTTGGTAAAGGTTGCCTGCCTTCACCAGAAAGTTTTCTATTAAAAAGGAAATTGTAGTGTAGGTAAGTCAAATCAGGAAGGTAGCACTGCCACTGCTACCACTAAATTATATCACTACCACGGCTATCCAGTGCTGCCTTAATTGCAATTATGTTGTTCCTGTGTAAACCTACTCCCGTGTAAAATACAAAATACTCCGTCAAATAAAATATAATTTTAAAATTCAGAATGCTATATAAAATTACCCGTTAACTTCAGTTAACACCACAAACACAAATCTAAAAGGGTGTCCGCTTTTGCGTATTGGAAGCGAGATTTTGTAGGTTAGTCTTGATGTCTCTTGTTCTTATTAAACGTACCTTAAAATTCTGATCTCGGTACATGCCTGAGCCCTTCCTCCTATAGAGGCGCCTCCCTACCGGTCAGAGAATTTTGAATTTCATAAAAAGACTGTTTTCAGAGAACTTAATCCTGATTGCAGTCGATTGCGTAATTTACTCTTTTAAAAGAGATAGAGGAATTTATGGAATTTAAGGAGATCGCGTTTTATTAGACGCTAAAAACATTTAAAGTCAAATTAAGGCGGTTCCTAAATTTATTTAGGTTATTGTTTTAGTTTTTATATGAACATCTATAATGTGCAGGGATAGTACGAATATAAAACTGAAAAAACTATAGTTTCAGGTTGATCTTGTAGAAATGGTCTATCCTTGAATGAGGTCAACAGTAGTTAATGTTTTAGAATGTCCTACCTGGGCTCTTCATTATGACGATGCGCCTGCCTAGCGGAAGGATTGATCGATCACGACCGAGCGAAGTGGTAGGCAGACCCCCAAGGTGTGACGTATCCTAGATCTCCCTTCCCCTACTAGTTATTAAACATTAAAAAATGAAATATCAGTATTTGTAACATAAGTTAGAGAAAAAAAGGCATGCACGTAATATATTTGGTTAGACGGTTCTTATGTCAAGTTGATGGGGTCATTTGTTACGGTGAACACAATTCCCAGTCCATGCTTATCTAGGAATTCTTGTCTACACTTAGTCCCGAGGTAGACTCTGCAAGGATTTTCCATGGAATAAGGACTGATTTATGGTAAACCAGATGGCCTTCATAAATGCTGTCCTTACTAGTTCTAAATCCTGTAAGTATAATCTTGAGTTTGTTATGTTTGTGTCCTGACGCATCTTTGGATAGAAACGTGTTCAGCATTCTCATTGGACCTGTTGAACCCGGTACACACGGTGACTATTTTGCCGTTGCTGGTGCGGATATAGCAAAAAGTCTTTTTCTGGTAGCTATCCCATTGTGAATGAGCCTGAATTGTACGTCAGTAGTTTTTTTTATGTGTATGGTTCTTATACATTCCTTGGAAAATCCCAGGCCAGTTTACAGGACCTAATTTCCTTTCCCAAAATATCTCCCCCGCATTGTATCCCCTGTATTTGTTCAGGAGATACCTTGCTAGGATCTTCCATTTTCCGTTATCATCCGACGAAAATAATTGTTTAATCCAAGTGAGGCGTAGAGATTTAAATGCTCTACTGATAGCTGGGATCGCTAAACCTCCTTTTGCTACAGTTAGCAAGGATATCCATTCTTATTCTGGGTTTTTTATTTTCCCAGAAAAATCCCATAGTTTAACGTGTAATCATTGTAGTACTTTGATGTTATCGCCGCCTCACTTATATACAAACGGTTTATCTTTTCTCCCTCTGTTGCGCCCTAGCCATAGGCCTTCACATTTTACGGGGGTGTACTTTGGCACCGGATGCGCGCCTCTTCATACAGATCAAACGTTTTCTTAGTTCCTGTCAGTGAGTTATCTATTAATAGGAGTGTCGTGTCATCTGCGTATTGAGAAATAGTGCATTCAGTAGTATCTACTAATACGCCTCGTATATCTGGGTTATCTCGTATGGCGCAGGCAAGGATTTCAGCTGTCAGTATGTATAACATAGCTGATAGCGGATATCCATGTCTAACCCCTCTTTCCCAAAGGAAGCTATCTAAAATGTGCCCGTTTACTTTGATCATGCTGCGTATTTGACCCATGTGATGAAATCAGGGCCGAAACCTTGTTGTTGGAGGGTTTTAAACATAAATTCCCAGTTGATTCTATCGAAAGCCTTTTGTTGATCTATTGATAGGACATACTCAAGATCGTTATCGTTTGTATAATCAATAGTGTCGCGTAGGAGAGCCATATTATGAAATATTGATCTCCCTTTAACTTTACGTGTTTGATCTGGATTTATCACGAGCTTTAATAATAAGCTTAGCCTTTCAGCTAATGCTCTAGTCATTATTTTGTTGTCTGTATTTAGCAGGCTGACGGGTCGCCAGTTAGTGGGATCCGTCAGACCTCCTTTCTTGGGTAGGCACTTTATGATTGCTTCCCGCTGAGAGTCAAGAAACATACGTGACTTGTGGCATGCTTTAAAAACCTCCGTCAAGTCAGTCCCCCAGTTCATTCCAAAATAATTTAAAGAACTCAGCCGTGAGACCGAGTTTCTTGACGGCGGCTGTTAACTCTGTTAACGAAAGCATGCCCTCGCTACGACTCATTTGAGTTTTCGTTAGACAGTCGGTATGTTTGTCAAGTAGCTGTTGTTGTATGTCAGCATTTACTTCCGACGATTGATAGAGTTCACGGTAGAAATCGACCATAGTGGTTGCTATTTCTGCCATATGGCTTTTTAAGTTTACGGATGTTTCCGTTTCTTTTATATTATTATTATTTGGGATCGTGAATATTTTGTTTACCTTGCCGGGCATTTCGCGGCTCATGTAAATTCTATCGATCCTGGATCTTCCGCCTTGTGTACCAGTAAATGTATACTGTATATCAGTTGGTTACCGGTGCCTCCAGATATCTTCTACATTAAGAGTTGTCTTAAGTGAATATAGAACTGGTAATCTTCTACATTAAGAGTTGTCAAGTGAATATAGAGCTGGTAACGATACCTCCAGACATCTTCTATATTAAGAGTTGTCTTATTGAATATAGGACTGGTAATGATACGTCGGGTTTATTATTTCTGGAATTCCTATAAAGGAAGTACAAAGGTTTTTTTATTTAATTTTTCAACACGGGTTAATCTCCGTCATAAATAAACCCACCAGTCACAAAACGCACTGCAACTGCCATAGGTCATATAATTACAAACTCCTTTTTAAACACTAAACTCGAAACAGGAATGTTTCTGACCACTTTGCTATATTTATAGTATCCAAAGACGAAGAAGACCTAAGTACATATTAAGACCACACTACTATAAAAGACAAATAAATGATGAATCATTAAATTATTTTAGAAATTTAGTAACAGAAGTAGATTGGAACGTCGTCAAAAATATTAGTGATGTAAACCAAGTCTACGAAAAAATTTTAAGATTATTTTTATCTCTGTATGAAAAAACTTTTCCAAAAATTGAAATTAAAATTAAATCTAAAAATCTTCTGAGTCCATGGATAACTAAAGGACTACTTAGATCATCGAAAAAAACACAAAGACTTTAATGAAAAATTCCTAAAGAACCGAACACAGAAAAACAAAAATAATTATAAAACATATAAGAACCTATTTGAGACAATCAAATTTCAATCCAAAAAATTGTATTATGCAAACCTAATTTCTAATTACAAAAATAATGCTAGAAAAACTTGGAAAATTATATAAAAGAGATAATTGGCGCCAGAAAAATAAGGAAAGATATACTGCTAAAGAAAATTGTAACCAATAACAACAGAAATATTTTATAAAGCTACTAATTGCTGAAAAATTTAATGCATTTTTTGTTAACGTAGGACCTACTTTAGCCTATAGGCAGCAGTAGGAAACCATTTTAATTTTATCTCACTAGTAATCTTCAGATAATGACGGAATCTAAACTAAGCAATGAAGAATTAGAAAAAGCATTCTCTACACTTCAGATAAATAAAAGCTCAGGTTATAATGATAGTCAAGAGCATTTTCCCAATTATTCAAAGTTCACTTTATCATATATATGATTTATCAATTCACAAAGGAGGCTTTCCTGAAAAACTTAAAATTACAAGAGTACTTCCAGTATTTAAATCTGGAGATGAAACAGTTCTATCAAATTGTCGACCAATATCAATATTACTAAGGTTTTGGAAAGAATAATGTATAATCGTATTTTCAATTTTTAAGTTCATACAATATGCTATACAAAAAACAATTTGGTTTCCAAGCAGGTCAACTGACCATGCAATAATTCAACTAACTCAAGAAATATTCCAATCTTTTAAATGAAAATAAATACACTCTCGGATCTTCAAGATCGCAATTCATATCATATAGTGAAAATAAAACAAGTTTACAAAACATTGTTTGCGGAGTTCCTCAAGGCTCCATCCTTGGACCATTATTATTCTTAATTTACATTAATGACCTATACAAATATTCACATGAAAGACCATCTTATTTTCATCCATTAGCATCTCAAGAAATTTTATTGTTCGCTCTTTTTATTTTTTGTTATTAATTAATTAAATGTGGAAGTTTCGGAGCAACATCATCAGCTATAAATAGCCCATGAAAAAATGTGTATTTTTGTTTTCTCTATATTTAGAAATAATTTGTTTGCTTTGAACCACTTCGGCACATGTGTTAAGTTCTCTATTAATTGTTTTGAATAATATATATTTTAAATATTTTTTATGAAAAACAAAGCATTATCAAAATAAACTCGAATTCAGGGTATTTTAAGATTTATGTAAATCATTTTATAGATTAAGAATAAAAGAGGTCCTAATATTAACTCCACAGGTAATATTCGGAGCTTGTAGTATTATTTTCTCCATCAGATACACATTTTGGCAATGGCTCTTGGTATCACTTTTGAGCTTTGCAGGGGATATTGCCTTTTCCATTAGTTTTGTGATATTTTACTGATTTTTATTTATTTAATCTTCTTTTCCTTATATGTTGCAACGTTTGTATTTGTTGTAATATTATTAATTGAAAAAATAATAAAAATACAAACTGCTTTCTGGAAGAAACTCACTGTGTCAAAACATTTAGATAGATCAATCAATAACTCAATACCCCCCCCCCCCGAAATTTATTTTAATCAAATGATCGAAAACTTTCCTGTGCTAATTGAATTATGGCATGGTCAGTTGAATGACCAGCTTGAAAAACGAAATGTTTTCATATAGAATATAATGTAAAGAAAATTGTAAAGTCTATTATACATCGTCCTTTCTAGAATTTTGGAAACGCAAGGTAATATTGAAATAGGTCTGCAGTTTGATAAAATTGATTCATCTGTAGATTTGAATACCGGGATTACTCGAGCAATTTATTTGTGAAATAAGCTTTTTATTACATTTACCCTAATGTCATCAAACCGATAAGTAGAAAGGTTGATACTGTTATATACTCGGTCAAAATAATATAATAGACAATTTTCACACTATTTTTGTCCAAGATTGTAGATTAGGATAAGGTAGGATTTAAAACAATTGTCTGCTATTTGATATATTGGACGTTTGTCCTAACCTCACAAAGAGTTTGCTAAAACTATCAGCTATATTAACTTTCTCATAACTGTCTGCTCCATTTACAACTAAGATTTCTTTTTAGTTTAGTTTTTCCAGTCACTTCTTTTATCACCTGCCATATTTTTATCATATTATTTTTGTATTTCGAAATAAGATTAGAGACTATCTCTTAGATTGTAATTTTGATAGTTCACATAGATATAAGTTTTATATATATCCTTTGATTCTGTGTGTGTTCCTCTTCCTCATTTATCTTCCAGACTATAAGTAGACATTTAACTAAATTTGGTATATACATACCCCATACCCCTAACCTTTCTCTATCATTTGAAACTAAAACGGCGGTCTTAGTCACGTGACCTTTGCTGACGTCGACATTTTTTTCAACACACTAGTTCCACCACCTGTCACAAAACGGCCCAATGCCGAAAATAAGCTGAAGTTTTAAAAAAATTTTCGACCTATCTTTCAGGTATCAAATTTTAGGAAGTCAGAAATTTTCATGGCCATTTGACCACTACAACAAAAGTTATTTTAAGAAAATTGGGAGGGGGCACAACCCTTATGATCCCATAGGCTAATAAAATATATTTGACAGTTTCCCTCTGCGAAAACTATTGAATGATTCCTTACGAATGGCGGTCACTTTTTACTGTTTAGTCCTTCATTCAGCCTTTGTAGGACTGTATTTGCGCGAATGTAGCCTAGAAACGGGGTTTACAGGGAAAAGTTATTCTATGGTCTAAGTGGCTTCCGAGCACGGGGTCCCGTGCGCTTATGTCAACCTACAGGAATCCGTTGCCGAAAATGTGATTTTCTAAGAAACCACCAAACTAGTCTAGACCGATAGTTTTGATTTGAAATTATTTTGGTTTGTCTCATAGAAGTGGACCAGAAACGTAAAAAGAGCGCTGGGAACGAGTTTGGAGTTTTCCCATGGAAACAAATTTCAGATGAAGTATACAATGATAATTCTAGCTAACTGTTTTTCTTCACTTCAAATTTTCATGATATTCGGAAAAGGTCTATTCGCTAAGTATAGGAAAAAGGAAAACATCCACTTGTTTATAGTATGTTTTATTTCAATGTACTAAGGCACTATGGTGTGTCTAAATAAGATAAATATATACCTCAGCGTTTTGTTAACATAACAGTACAGCCACAACAAAATACAATTTGAAGAGATATTACCCTTTACCAAGATACGCTTATAAGCATATATATATATGTTAAATGTTTTCAAGCGACACCTTTCAAGTTAATGCTAGGCAACTGTTGCTATGTCAAAGGGAGATGGCGTCTTGTCGGTAATTATTACTTGAACGTGTTGAAATTCAGGAAATAATTTATATGCATTATAGATATAACTAACAGTTGGAATAGTTATCTTTGAGAAAATCTTTCAAATGAATTCTAATGCTTTGGGAAAAAGTAAGACTGTCGGATAAACGCTCATAAAGAACGATGATTTTAAACGAGGAAAGACTATACATTCGGTGAGAAAATAAACTAAGAAGATTATCTTAAATCACATAATTTTAAAAATGTCGTTTTTCGAATATTTAAAATATTAGTTTATAAAAGACACATTGATTAAACAATAAGCGGAAGTTGACACCATTTCATTTCACATAGCGGAAGTTGACACCATTTCATTTCACATGCTTTAATAAGCAGATTTTTTTGCAGTATCATCAAAATATAAGCAAAAAATACATAAAACTTGAAAGATGTCGAAAGAAAAAAAAATTAGTTGTTTCTACCTTAAGTACATTACTTCTACTTTTAAAATATACATAAAAACCCAAACTATGTTTTCTTGCAGAACTCCAAGCGGAGATATCAACTCATAGACTTGAAGTAACCTCACAACACCCTGTAGGAGTTTCCACAACACCCTGTAGGAGTTTCATATACGGTAAACAAGAATTTTATTTCATAAAATCTCTAATTTCTCCCACAGGGATGAAGTATGTTATTTCAAGTCTTTCACTCTCCGTCTTGGATCGAATAACTAAAATAACTAAATATAAGGTGTTACAAATATATTTTTGCATATCTAAAAACAACAACCCTTATCCTACGTTTAAGACAGATAAGATAATTGCAGTTCTCATAAGCTAGCACAACCTTTTTAATGTACTACCATTGGAGTAATTGAAGTGATCCGACTATATAACGTTTAAAATGAATCACAAATTACCGCCTTGTAAAAATCGGAATGAACTATCATAAGGGGCTTCCCCTGGCGAGTTTAGATTACATAATGAATTTTCATAATGAATTTTGTACGAGATGTGGTGGCATATATTACCTGTCAAAAACGTGGTATATTCTCTTTTTTATTTCATTTGGTACTTGCTAAAAACTGTGAGAAGCAAGAAAAAAACTAACCGCGTGTTCGCTAAATTGAAAAAGCTATCGATAACATGTGCCCTTAATAAATCATGGCGTCCATGAATAAACTAACAAACATCGCAACGTTTTAACTAAACAGTGTTTGTATTAAGTATGAGACTGAGGGTGCTTTTGTCGAATGTTTCTAATTTATTTATTTTCGAGTATTGCTCAGGGAAAACGCTATAGATAAAAAATAACGATCTAGATTAGGTTCATGACTAGTTTATAAAAACAGCTTTTAATTTCTTTAAACTTCTCTATAGTTATCAATGACAAGCTCAAACAACGTCAAGCTTTTTACATTTTATTTCTTCTCACTTGCACGGAATTTCCACTTATTTTCACACAACGCCAAATAGCTCAATGCTTTAAAAGAAACAGATAGCTCTCCTTCAGAGCTGAATATATTTAACTCAGCAGAGAAGCGCACGTTCAGGCATAGAGGAAGAGATTAGCAGCGAACGGACGCGTAACAAGTTCCTCATTGCTTTTCCACAGATGAAACCAAACAAGGTATAACGAAACAAACTTCATGTCAACAAGCATTTCATGGAAACATTTCCCTCAGCGCGGATCATTCCCGTACGGGTTGCCGATAGTGCGTGTTAACGCCATACACAATTTCTCCTTGAAACAACAGAGGATGACTCACTTGAAGGTCATCATAAGTAGGGCGCCAATTCCAAGTCCGGCTAATGCTGAGACGATAAACCCATTATGATTACCATTTCCTTCACCATCTTGTCCTCTAGGTTTTTCAAAGAAATCTAAGAAACCGTCCTGGAATAGAAAGGAAAACGAAATATAATAAATAAAAGATAAAAAAACTATTACAACAACAGCCCACGCTCGTAAATACAGCACTATATCTAGAAAGCAAGAAATAAAAGGAATAAGTGCAAAACAAACCGAAAATCACAGCAGCTGAAAAAACTGCGGATTCACATCAATTTAAAACGAAAATAACTAGATATATGCAAAATATTACCATGGAAACTTAACAAACCAAATCAAAGCAAAGCAAGGTAAAGAAAAGTTTGTCGTCATAATGATACAAAATATTCCCTAATACAAATCCGAATGGAATTCTTAGATGTGCAGAGAGAATTTGAAGACGTCAATTAACATTATCTTTATGTCTCTTGTGGTATTTTATTATAAGTAGATTGGAAGAAGATAACACACGTCAGAATAATCAACATATTTGAACTATGAGCCATTCAATAATTATTTTGTCACAAAAACATTCCGTGATACAACAAGATGACCGTTTTTATTATCAAATAAGGTTTTCTTTCTTGTGGTTTGTATGGGATTTTGATTTCATAATCCCCTCATCACAACTCTCTATAATCACTGGCGAAGGATAGCAGTAAGAAATACCACCAGCCCAAAAATTAAAAAAACAATGATATAATAACTGCATCACCATGAAATTTCATTTTCAGTCAACAGGAAATTTGGGTGAAAAACCCATCTTGTATATAAGTTAACAAAGAATTTCTAAATAAGGAATGATCACTCAAAAACTCAATTATAATTAAATTTAAGCAAGAAAATGTGACAGCATGTTTTTAAATAACAAATTCTACTTAAACCGCATCATACCCAATCAGGGGCAAAGTTAGAATCACTTTCACCCGCAATCCTCTTCATAATACTTTTTGGATTTTAAGCCCCATTCTTCTTGATGGGCAACCTAAATAGTGTTATGCATGTCAATGTATTTCTTTAAAAAACCTTACTTCAGTGATCTGAGTTAAGGGCCCAATTCTGAGGCAAGCAAGCACACAGTCCTTCTTCCACATTGTTGAATAACTTAGCCAACTTCAGCATCAAAGTACCCATGTTCTGCAAGTCTTTCATTAGTGTAAAACACTTAAATTGCATCACTCACAATGCATATGTGGAACATTATTTTGGTATATATTTACCATCAGGATTTCAGGTTAAGGGGGATATGACTTCTGAACTATGAACTCTATTATGTTTATGCAGAACAAATATATTTTTCATCACCAAATGAACTTTATTTATTTCCAGTAGCAGATAAAACAGGAGATGGATAATTGACAAATAATTTAATATATTTACTATTATTATTACTATCCATCCTTTACAACAAAATTGCAAAAATAATCATCACTAAAGTAGAATTTATTTGAAATACTTGGATAAAAGTTTAATCAACCTAATTATGACAATGCATAATATAATAAAATAGAACATAATAGAATAAAATAGAGCATTAAAGTTGGTAGTAACACAGGTCACAATATGTGAGTATTAAATCTTTGGTAAACTAAAAATGTTTCGAATTATTTTACTATATGTATTTGTATGCTTTCACAAAACTTGTGGACTGGAATGCAGATTTGGCCACTCTCATCCCTTGTGTCAATATACTTATGTCAAATTACAAATTTTATACTAAAATAATTATGAAGAAATGACCAGGAATCTAAGAACAGAATACTTGAATTGTTAGTCGGTGTAAACTTATAAAGGAATTCTAATGGTATCGGTGTGTGATGTTTAAAAGTATTATTATTACTATTATAATCACAAATCGATTTTATTTCGTAAAATCTTTGGATGATTTAATGTTGAAGCACTCTCCACAAGGAACTGTAGCCCGTTGGTAGTACAGCTCATGTTTGTAATTCCAAGAGTGTGCAATTATGCTCCTGAATAAATTGTGTTACATACGAAATTGTGAAGTAAGTAAGTATTTATTCGCTGTAATAAAAAAACAAAAAAACAATACACTATAAGTTACTAAATAATAATAATAAAAATTTAAACCAGAAATTAGATATAAAAATATAAAAATTATATAAATACATCACCAAAC